>OZ026524.1:91827245-92025923 GCA_964019695.1 Loripinus fragilis
CGACTAAACGTACCTTCAAGCGGAGAGTAGCGAATTGAAGTTATAGTCTGTTCTAGATAATTGCGATTAATAGGAAGATATTGAGTAAATAGTGCTGCAGCAGACCTACCATATTGTGACACATACCAGTCCCCACAGGGTAACAAGCAGCAACATATATCAAATTAAAGCTCAGAGCCTTGGGAGTTCAAAATTACATGATGCCACTGTCAGGACTGAGGGCGAAATTTTTTACGGCCCTTCAACAGAGGGTACCCCTAATACCCAAATCTAAAGCCCTTACTGATAAATGTATCAAATGTGCTGTAGTATATTCGTAATAATGGACAGTTTGATACAACAATAAACAGAAATGATATTATTAATTAATAAAACGTCAGTTCCATGTAAACGTTTCCTGTCTACAGTCACGAAAAAGGTCAACAAGTGCAAAAGTCACGAAAACATATGACATTGTAAAATATTGATGATACAGTTGATTTGTTTACCTTAAAACATATCGTAAATAAAAACTGGCCATTCAACATAACATTTTATTTAATTGGCTTGTAAGTTATCGTCACTGTAGGTTATAGTTCACTTGGAAAAAAAAGAATACTGAAACTTAGTTGTGAAAAAGCAACAAATTTTACTCTGGACTTTAGCAACTTTTCCATAAAAATAACACTGATTTTGTGCAAGTGAGTCAATAAATATTATAAACGGAAAATATTATTTGTTTTTTGACTGATTGATTTATCAATTGATTGATTCATTGATTGATTGATCAATTTTGTTTTGCTATTTAATTATTCTGACCGTTTATATTGGGTTTTCTGTAATTTAAAATGTCGACCAACAATTATTATTAAATTAAATGATCTACAACCCAGTAATTGAAATCCCCACCTTCAAGATATGATGGTTATCTTAATGAAATAAACATTCTACTAGAGCTTTGTATAATTGTAAATACAATGTTAACATTAATATCAGAGTTAGCAGTGCACAGCATATTCAGCAGGAAAATACTGACAGGGTGTTCCCAGCATTCAACCTTTGCCCCGGAAATATGCACACTCTAGTTTCAGTTCTTTGGTGCAGTCTTTGCTTCCAAAGAATACCCTTTTAAAAGGATACTATCCTGATATTCTGTAACAAGACATTGCAAGACCGAATATCTACCTCTTCTACAGTCTACTTGTAGGGATGGTTTCCTCTTCCTAGTTATGCCCCCATTGAAACATGCTTGGGTTTTGTTGCTAAACTGCACGAAAATCTCGCTGATGTTTGCTACAAACTGGTTATATTTCAAAATTTTGCCTGACTCTTTAAATGAAACAACAAAGAAACAACAAATGACTTCAATCAGGGAATACACATTTGTTTGTTTGTTTCAAAATTACAAGAACATGTGGATTAAAAGGACTAACGCTAAAGGGAAATGCCTAAGCAAGATGGTTTCTTCAAAGACCCTTTACAGCCAAGTACTCTTTGACATTTCATGATAATGTGTTTAGTTGCCAGAAAAAGACACAAAAAGGAGTAAGCATTTATCATCCAGACACACGTGCAATGTCGAAGAAGTTTGATAATGATGTGAAAAGAAAGACTCATATGTTTGGAGGAATATTCATAGATCCATCCGACAATGACAATCCATCTGATCATCCATTGAACTTCGCGTCTGGTGTAGTGACAAATCTGCAATCAAGGAAAGTCTACGAAAAACCTTAGACAAAGGCAGTCAAGTATCAATAAACTTCACAAAGAAGCATTTGATACCATCAGAAAACAACATGACACTAAAAATCTACTGCGATTCACTTCCCAAGTGTGACATTAAAGTAATGACAGAAATGCAAAAGACAGTCCGCATCCAATTCAACAGAGTAACAGTCAGTGAAGAAGTAATGTATTTAAAGTAAGAAAGGATGCAAAGATCAGGAAACAACACAATCAAGTACCATACCTGACCAAGGATACCACATGGGAAAGTAACAGAAATAGTTAGGAAAAAATCTGGGTTTTTACGCGTAAATGACATTTTAGAGTGAAAAAGTAGGGATAGAAGGGCATTTTCATGAAAAAGTAGGGAAAAGTAGGAGCAGATCAAAAAAGTAGGAAAAAATAGGAAAAGTAGGGCCCACTTGAAAGCCTGTACATCCCATAAAATGTATATCCAAGCTGAAATCCCTATACCAAGAGAATGAAGAATTTAAGGCTTTTAAGCAAGGGAAGAAAACAAAGTGAATTGTAGCATACTACACTAACTACACGTATATACATGTGATATAGAAAATGGTGATGAAATACTGAATGGAGGGAAACTGTAAACCTCAGTGGCGGACTGAATGGTAAGGCCTTTGCCATTGCAAAGCATAACACATAAGCTCTACCCCTGCAATCAAACTGGGAAGAATCAGACACACAAAATTAATGATCCTCCATGCAGCGATAGCATCAAAAAATGGTTCGAGTAAGATCATTGTAAACAGTCCAGATGGTAACAGTGTTGTTAATTGACTTTGTTGTTTCCCTTTGGTGATACATTACATAAGTTAGGAAGCCTCTATGCGAGCTTGGTGTTTTTAAATAGCAGAATCTAGGTTGAATATTTGGTCAGTAAAATGTATTTAAATTCCCCAATGGTTTCGTCTATAGTCTGTTCTAAGGCAGTTGTTCTGCTTTTGTTTATTCGTTGTTTGTTGTTGCTCCCATTGTTTGTGGGGGCTTTTTGTTGTATGCTTGTTTTGTTTTGCAGTAGCTTTTTGTCCTTTCAAGTTTTGGTTTCATCTCGCTGGGGAAGAAAGAGAGCTTGGTGCTTTGGTGTGTTCTGTATTCCTGTCGCAAGTGTTCTTTGGATCTTCCTGGTTGTGCCATGGGTTGGTCTTTCGTATGTAGTTGTGGCATTTCCTGGTCATACTCACTTACATGTTTGTTTTCCTGTTGCATCACAGGCCAAATATTTTTGCGAGTTAGCTATTCGTTTTAATGATGAACAGGTACACAGGTCGATTTGAAACGTTTTATTCCTGTGCACGAGCTCTTTCACAAGACCACAGAACAACAACATTTATTGATGTTTTTCTATTGTTTGACTGGCTGTGACACTTGCATTGCCTTTCATGGAACAGGAAAGAAGTTAGCACATAAAGTGATGTCCAGAATACCGAAATCTTTCAACAACTAAGTGAGCAACTTGCCTGCACTTAAATTGTAGAGTTACTGTATGATAAAAAGCAATGCAATTCACTTAATGAAATCAGATGTGAGGAAGCGATGAAGAATGTACCACCAAAACGCTACCACCGAACAGATAACAGCTGAACACTGCATGTTATGAGTTTTTTTTTATCAGTTACATGTACTTATCTTGAAGAGTTGTGGATTTTCTTGCAACTGCAGAGTTTGGATATGAATCCTACGAGGAAGCACATGGCAGAATGGCATTGAGACCGCTAATGATGAGCCAGACAGCTACACCACACAAGTTGTTGAATTATTTATTATGTAAATTTTCCATTGTGAGTAGGTTCTTCTTTCTGTAATGAACAGCTTTGTACAACATTGTGTTTGTGCAATGTAGCAGTGCAACGGGAAGGTAAACTGTCTGATTATTTCCTCTATTTTGTCTTGTGAAGATGTTGCCAAACTGATGCTGAATCTGATAAATCAGTGAGTGCCTTACGCCATGACACATAATCTTTGGCTCGTTTTATTGGAACTAGTCATTCAAATGTCATATATATTACATGAGTATGTCACTGTGAACTGTTGACAAAAGTCTGAAATTCATAAAGTATAATATACATGTATGCCATGTGTTTTCGTGGATGATGGACTTGATGAACTTTCATGGTCAATGGAATATGATATCTCTTAACAGAAAAAAGAGTTTATTACTTGCCTGACACGTTGATATACTTTATGCAACAGTTGGAACGTTTTTGTCATTTAGCGTTCATATTATACAAACTTGAGCCATAGTTTTGATCATTGGTTTAAATGGATTTTATCAGTAAAGTTATTTAATTACATAGGCTTCCTTCTTTAAAAGGACATAAATGTTTTTGAGCCTACATATGGAAGAGGTATCATGCACCTTTGCTTACCAGATGTCAGTTGTTAACATTTTAACTTGTATTCAATACATTTATACCCAAAGAGATCATTTGCCAGAAAATATCTACAAAATCATGGGTTTTCGTGACTAATGTACTTAATGACCTTTCGCCATCGGTGTATTTGGACTTATATGAACCTTACATATGATTAATAATATTTTAGCACCCTCATATAACATTTAGTGTTCATATTATGCCAACTACAGCAATGCTTTTGATCATTGGTTTAAATTGATTTTATTGGTAAAGTTATTACTTGTATGGATACCCTATTTTTTTTGGACCATAAAATTTTTCACCTCAATAAATGGTAGTGACATTTTGACTTCCCAGATGTCATTGATAATATTTAAACTTGTTTTCAATACATTTATACCTAAGGGGGGTCATATGTCAAAAAGAATTCTTGAAAATCATGGGTTTTCGTGACTAATGTACCTAATGACCTTTCACTGTCAGTGTATATGGACTTGTTTGCATCTCATGTTTGATGCAAAGTATATTTAACATCCTTCTGTATCATTTAGTGTTCATATTATACCAACTTTAGCAATGTTTTTGATCTCTGGTTTAATCAAAGTTTTATTAGTAAAGTTATTTATTTGTATGGGTGCCCTTTTTAATGACTCCTAAAATTTTACGCCCCGACATACTGAGGTGGCATCATGCATTTTTTAATTCGGGAGACACTTAGCTTTAATTTGATGTATGTTGCTGCTTGTTACCCTGTGGGGACCACCATCTCGAAAACTAGCCCACTTTTTACTGCTTTGCTGCAGCACTAAAAGCCATGGTCATCATGCAGGGGGGGGGGGGATGTCAGGGGTACCGGATTTCCCTAGAAAATCACATTCTATAGGTTTCCATAGGAATTAGCAATTTGACAATTAGGGAAAACCTATGTGGTACCTGTGATGAACCAGTGACCTGGGAAGAAAGAGGGATTATCTGTGAGACCTGCGACCAGTGGTACCATGCCTCATGCCAGACTATTGGAAGCATCTACATCTACATCTATGCTTTACGACACTCTGTCAGCCTTGACAATTATGTGTCGGGTGACCAAGAAAGAAAAGAAAGATTGAATAAAGGCAGGAAGAAGTTATGTACAGTATAATGAAGAAGTTCAGTAAATAACAAATAAGCTTTAATTAGGACAAATAAAATAAATAATAATATGATAGAAAAGGGAGAAGGAATAAAGTTTTTCCAGTTGCATTTTCACCACTCTGAATAGACCAATCTGGCTACCCTGGGGGCTAAGGGCACCAGGCCCACCGGCACAGCTCCATCCTTCCTCATAGCTACTTAGCAACTGGGGCCCTACTAATGTTTAGAATGTGAGGTTAGAGAGCCCCTGCTTGAAGAGTACCAAGTCAGAGGCCTCAGCAGTAGATAGATGCTGGGAGCTTGTTCAAGAGAGGGATAGATCTTGGAAAAAGCTGTATTTGAAGCAGTCGCGGGTGGTGGAGATCTGCCTGTACTTCTTTGAGTGGCTTGCTCTTGTCTTTGTTGTTGCCGGTGTAAGGTACAAGTCCTTGTCAATGTCTACGATGTTGTTTACTATCTTGTAGAACATAGTAAGCTGTAGCTTGCACCTTCTGGCCTCAAGAGTTTCCCATTGGAGGTGGTCTAACATGTCTGTGACAGAGCTGGTGTTATGGAATCTGTTGGTTACATATCGTGCCGCACGTCTTTGAACCATTTCCAGTTTGTGTATGTGATCCTTTTTATATGGGTTCCACACTGTGGCACAATATTCGAGGTTGGAGCGCACCATCGTCATGTAAGCCATTGTTTTTGTTTCTTGGCTGCCGATTCTGAGATTACGTCTCAGGAAGCCGAGCATGCTGTTGGACTTTTTCACGATCCTATCGATATGTGGTTTCCAATCAAGGTTATTTGAAACATCAACACCTAGGTATTTAGAGGTGGTCTCGGCCTGCAATTGGTGTCCTTTCAGCTTATATGACAGCATGAGCGGATCTCTGGAGGTGGCTACTCTCATCACGCTACACTTGGCTGGGTGAAATTCCATAGCCCAGGTTGATTCCCATCTTTCAAGGGCATGAAGGTCTTCTTGAAGGATCTCGCAGTCTGCTTTGCTGTTGATTTCCCTGTTTACGATACAATCATCTGCAAACAGACGTACCTTTGACTGGATGTGCTCGGGCAGATCATTTATGAAATTGAGGAAGAGCAGTGGACCAAGGACTGTACCCTGGGGGACCCTGCTGACCACAGGTGCACTGTAAGATGTTTCACCCTCGATGACAACATGTTGTGCACGGCCTGACAGGAATGACTCTATCCACTTGTGAGTGTTGCCTTGGACGCCATAGTGTTTAAGTTTCTTCAGGAGGCGCTGATGGGGTACCCTGTCGAAGGCCTTTGAGAAGTCAAGGATGGCCAGGTCTGTATGTTTCTTCTTGTCCAGGCATATGAAGCGCTTGGTGATTCAGACTTGAATTTGAGCATGTGAAAGACCCAACCTCAATAGTTCATGATTTTCATAGTAACGAGGTAACATTCTGCACCAGCAGTATCCGTTCTGTGCCTGATTTGTCAGTTTCAAGACCCAGTTCCACTAGCTACAAATTAAAACATGTTCATTCATCTACCCCTGCAAAGAAACAGCAGCTAACACAGCAGAAACTCAAGGTACCCCTGAGAGTACTTAACATGAACTTCCAGTCTATTAAAATGAAACAGTGTAGACTCTCCAATGTTCTCGATAGTGTTAAATCGGACATTGTGATTGGTACTGAGACCCCAGGGGGGGGGGGGGTACTCTGATATTTTCACACATACGTAGGCTCGGCCTATTTTTTGGGGTTCAAAATTCTGAATTTCAATATTTTTTTGGGGTTGTCAGAAAAATTAATATTTTTCTGGGGTATGAAGATTTTGTGGATATTTTTTGGGGTCATCACAAAATTGGGCTAGTTTGAGGGTAATTTCTATGCAATTTAGGGTCTTTTTTTAAGGTCAAGGTACAGAATTGGGATATTTTTTTGGGTTGGTAAAATTTCAAATATTTTTTTGGGGTGCTTGAAATTCCTGATATTTTTTGGGGTGAACGGTAGATGCTGGGTCCGAGCCTACGTATGCGGAAAAAATAAGAGTACCCCCCCCCCTCCCCGTGGGACTGAGACATGACTAGACAGCATTATCAAGGACTCTGAAATTTTCCCAAGTGGGTAGACTATAAGCTTCACAGAAAGATAGGACAGCTAGTGGAGGTGGGGTCCTAATTGCAGTTAAGGAGGAGTACAACAGCGAAGACGTACCAGAATTAGACACAAGTTGTGAAACACCTGGGCTCGAATTAAGCTGATTGGAAATGTGTATGTGTGCTCCTACTACCGCCGTGATGTCTCTGACGAGGAAAGTATTGAAGAACTTGATTAGTCCCTTACACGAGCGAGCGCAATTCGCAATGCCACAACATTGATTGGAGGTGACTTCAATTTTCCCGACTGGGACTGGAAAAACAAGCGCCTAAAACAAAGTCAGCCTACCCAAGTCTGCATACAAAATTCTAAGAAATCCTGGATGATGTCAGCATGGTTCAGATCGTGGAGGAGCCAACAAGAAAGAACAATACCCTAGACCTCCTCATCACCAACCAGCCAGATAAGATTCTCAGAGTTGATGTACTCCCATGAGTCTCTGACCACGACATTGTATTAGCAGAGTTTGACCTTAGGCCCATCAAGTACAGCCAGAAACCACGCCAAATCCCGTTGTACAAGCGAGCCAACTGGGACCTCATCAGATCCGATATGGCATCACTGAAGGACTCTATCACCATCATGTATGATTCTGATGCAGTGAATGTGAATGATATGTGGACAACGTTCAGAGACACCTTGCAGACTAGTGCAGTCACCAACATACCCCACAAACAGTCCAAGCCTAAAGATAAACATCCATGGATAGGACGGGATCTAAAAAGCTGATGAAGAAACAGCAACGATACTACAAAAGCATGAAGAAAACAAGCGATCTACAGTATGCTTAACAATATTTAGAGTTGAAACATCGAGTCCAGAAGAAATCCAGATGGGCTTACTGGAACTATGTAGAGGGGATAGTACCACCAGGAGAGCATGAGAATGACCATCAAAATAGGAAACGTTTCTGGACTTATGCCAAACACAAGAAAGATGGAAAGACTGGTGTCTCATCACTGCAACAAGATGGGAAGCTCTACTCACGCCCTGTGGATAAAGCAGAGTTTCTCAACAAACAGTTTCAGTCAGTATTCTCCAGCAGTGAAGAGGTATCAAGGGAAGACTTCTCTCAAAACTACAAGATGCCCACAGTAGAGAGCCAGTTCCCAGTGTTAGACAACATCAACATCACATTAAATGGTATCACAAAGCTGCTGAAAGATCTCAAGCAAAACAAATCCCCAGGACCTGACAACATTGGACCACGACTGCTGGAGGAGCTGGCAGAAGACATAGCTCCTCTCCTTCTAATGATATTCCACAAGTCACTGGCAATAGGAGAAGTCCCTGATGATTGGCGCACCGCTAACGTCACCTCTGCCTTCAAGAAAGGACAGACATATCAGGCTGAGAACTACTGGCATATTTCGCGCACCAGCGTTTGCTGCAAATCATGAAGCATGTGATTGCCAGCCAGATCATGTACCATTGGGAGAAGAATAACATCTTATACCCACTACAACATGGCTTCAGAAGGGACAGATCCTGCGAGACGCAGCTGATAGATTTCATTGACAACCTTTCAAACAACTTACAGAACAATCAACAAACAGATATCCTCGTCATGGATTTTGCCAAAGCTTTTGACAAGGTTTGTCACAGCCTCCTGACACATTAACTCCACCATTAGGGAATACAAGGAAACGTCAATAGATGGATCAAGAATTGGCTAGCCAACCGTAAACAGTCTGTTGTAGTCGAGGGAGAATAATCACAGTTTGTAATGTGGATTCAGGAGTTCCTCAAGGCTCTGTGCTTGGACCATGCCTCTTCCTCTATTACATCAATGATCTGCCAGCGAAACTCCATTCATCTGTACGCCTTTTCGCTGATTACACCATTGCCTACTTAGTGATAAGGAGCCATGAGGATGCTGATCTCCTGCAAGAAAACCTCGTCACACTGGCAGCATGAGAAGATCAATGGAGGATGAATTTTACCCAAGCAAATGCAATAAGATGACAGTGACCAGCAAGAGAGATCCCATTATAACAGACTATGACTTGCATGGCCACATCCTAGCCAATGTACCATCGGCCAAGTATCTAGGTGTGTCACATTGACACAGGATCTCAAGTGGGGTACCCATATTCAAAATATATGTGTGAAAGCAAACCAGACTATCCAGTAGAAAACCAGACTGACCTGGAACTTGATCTTAAAGTTTTTTTCTTTGTTGATTTTTGTTATTGAGGCATTGTACTTGATGAATCCAACTGATGCCACTCTGGCATCATTAAGAATTTTGGAATATTCAAGATGGCGTCCAAGATGGCCGTCAGTTAGGCTCCTAAGACCTATATGACCAACATACTCGATAAAAAAACATTTTAAATTTGACTTTTTATGGATGTTTCAGAGGCTAAATATTACAACCAATTAAAATGGAACATTATTTTGATTCAGAAGGTTAAGATATTAAAGATGTCGTCCAAGATGGCCGTCAGCTAGGCTTCTAAGTCCTATATGACCGACATACTCGATAAAAGACACTTCATTTTGACTTTTAAGGATGTTTGGAGGCTAAATGATACAAACGATCAAATTAGAACATGGTTTTGATGCAGAAATTTGAAATTTTAAGATGGCGTCCAAAATGGTCGTCAGTTAGGTTCCTAAGACCTAACTCACTAAAAAACTTGATATAAAGCACTTTAATTTTGACTTTTTATCGATGTTTGGAGGCCTAATAATACAAACGATTAAAATGAAGCATTCACAGGTTGATTCACAAGGTTGAAATAGTGAAGATGGTGTCCAAGATGGCCGCCATTTAAAGCAAAATTTAACCTGAAATCAAATTCGCAGTTAGTAACTATTTCTGATAGTTTTCGGTTGATTTTTAGATAATTTGACTGGCATGTTATTGCTGTTTTTCAGCGTTGTATAATATTTAAGATGACGTTCAAGATGGCAGCAATAACAGGGTAGGGAATCACGTGGTTCTGGCTATAATACACTGCACGGAAAAAATAACAGACTCTTATTTTTCGTAATGGTAATGTTTGTGTCTTTGTTCTGGGAGTCGTATACATCAATCCTTCAAGACCACTTTTGTCCGGATCTGATTATACCACAATATCATATTATTCTCATAAAAATTTCCTACTTTGGGAAAACATTCCTTCAAAAAATGAAGTGATAAATGCCAGGGTATACTGAACAGACGATATCACTGAAAACTTTATGACAGAGTGTTTGATCAAAGTACAAACTTTTTTAATCAATGTGCGGAAAAAAGTCAGCTGGATGGATGGATAAAAATTACAAAACAAAATACTTATTGAGTGTAGTGTATAACACAAAAAAAACAACCCCTGAGTAAGGTATCTGCATGCTGCAGATGTTCGTTACCATCTTGACTGCTGGTGATACAGGCCTACTTGCCCGGTGCAATAGCAACAACCATTACTACTTTTCTGGTCTGTTGCACAGCACAGGTGGTTGGATATTGCTATAACAAATATGTATGCTGGTCCGGTGCAAGTGTCAGACATGCAGGCTTGTAGGCACAAGTTTACAGAACGATATGACTGCCGGTTAGATGCAACTATTAAATACATGGAAAATGGCTGGGTGAAGTTGTTACAGACATGGCTGATGAAATATACATGGATGCTGATAAGATGAAACAAAAACAGACATGCATGCTGATAGTATGCACATTATAAAGCCATGCCTGCTGGTCAGACGCAACTGTAAAATACATGCATGATGGTCTGGTGCAATTGTGCTTACCACCCCGTTAGTTGGGTACGAGCATAGGGACATATCTGCAGATCTGAAGTAAGTGCAACATATATACCTGTTGGTGCTACACAACTACAGATGGGCGTGTTAGTCAATTAAAACTGATTCAAACATATCTGCTGGTATATGGAACTTTAACAGACATGCATGCTGGTCGAGTTTAATTGTAACCGACGTGCCAGGTGGTCAGGTGCAACTGCAACAAACATGCCGGTTGGTTCAAAGCAACGTTTAAAACATGGGTACTGCAAAATGCCTGCTAGTCTCGTGAAGCTGTTATAGACTTAACTGTTTGATTTTATACATGTTTGCTGGTCCAGTGGCACATAATCAAACATGCCTAATGGTAAATATGTCTGCTGACCCTGTGGCAATGATGCCTAGGCTGCTGGTCGGGAACAAGTAGAACGGACACGCACACTGGGTGGATGTAACTTGGACAGACACGCCCGCTGATCCAGTGCAACAGTACCATTCCTGATAGTTGGGTGCAATTGTAACATACATTATTGCTGGTGCCATGTAACTAACACGCATTACTGCTGGCCCAGAGTCTTGTTAAACGGCATGTGTGCTGGTTCAGAATCACATTATTAAACACGTGTGATGTTAAGGATGCGGGATATGATGAGCTGGTGGCATTACGTGGCCGCTGTTCAGTGAAACTTCAACAGACAACAGATGTGCCTGCGGACTTTGTACTATTCAATCAAAGATGCCTCCTGGCCCGTTGGAAGTCAAAGAGAAAAGCTAGTTGACCGATGCCCCTCCATCAGACATGCCAACTAACAAGACTGCTTCATTGTCAATACAACATACATGCCGTGTAGAGAGCTGTTATGTCGCTGCAGCTGCAACATATATGCCTGCTGACCTAGTGTTATTGTCAACAACGCCGCTGCTGTTCAAACATGCCTACTGGTTAAGTGCTGCTGCAAGATGGATGCTTGCTGGACTGTGACCACTCAATCAGCATGCCTGCTGACCTTTTGTCACTCAATATTGCATGCCTTCTGGTGTTGTGCTTCTCTATCTGTTATAGCCTGCTGGTATGGTGTTTCACTATCAGCCGTGCCTGTTGGTGTGGTGCCTCACTATAGGCCATGCCTTCTGGTGTGGTGCCTCACACTGTAGGTCATGTCTTCAGGCGTGGTACTTCACTATAGGCCATGCCTGTTGGCGTGGTACCTCACTATAGGCCATGCCCGCTGGTCCGTTTTGCACTTCAACTGACATTTTGACTAGTTGGGTGCAGATGGAAGAGGGATGGCTACAAGTCTGATGCTACTCTTACAGAGGTGCCATTACATTAGACATGTCTGCTGATCCAGTGCCACTCTCAGATATGCCTGCTTTTACAGTGCAACTCTATCAGACATGCTTGCTGGGTTCATCTACTCAGATACATGTGATTGTGAAGTGCTTCTGCATCAGGCAAGATATCTGGTATGTGTAAATCCACCAGACATGCCTACAGGTAAGGTGCGGCTCCCACGGGTTTGTTAAATTAATTAGCTACCAGCCTGGGCGCCATCTTGAATATATCAAATTCTGTGTGATGCATCAGCTGTATCACGGGGATGCTAGAAGGATGATGTCTGTAACTCAATAATCAGTAAAATCAGCAGTTAGCATGCAAATCCCTGGAGTTTTCCGGTCTCAGGGAAAATGTTATTATATTTTTGTAATTTACTGCCATTTTGGTGGCAAATTTGTCTGCATTTTTATTTTATTTTTATGTTTTTGTAAAAAGCTAAGTGTTTTCAACTAGATTCCACCTTCATAGCTAACACTTTAAGGAAAAAAATTGGTTTGAGACATTTTTCCACATCACACATTTTTTCACTTATAATTGGCCTCCATCTTGGACGCCATCTTGGATATATCGAAATGCTCGATGATGCCAGAGTGGCATCACTCGGGTTTTTCAAGGACAATATATACACTACCAGAATCAACAAAGAAAAAAAAAGTTTAAAATCAAGTTCCAGGTCCTCCTAAAATTCGCCCAAATTCTGCTGGACTAATAGGCTTCCTGAGAAGGAAGCTGAACATCGGCGCTGGCTACATCAAGCAGCAGGCCTACTTCAGTCTTGTTCGCCCCCTGGTAGAGTATTCCAGTAATGTGTGGGACCCTTACACTCAGAAAAACATAAAGAAACTTGAGATGGTCCAACGTAGGGCGACTAGATATGTATACGCCATAGGCATCATAATACTTCCAGCGTCACAGACATGTTAAAGACCCTAAACTGGCGAAGCCTGGAAAACATGAAGAAGGACATGCGCCTTTGCATGATGTTTAAAATTGACAGAGGACTGGTAGCCATCAGCAAAGACTCAAGATTGACACCACAGAAGAGGCCGACAAGGCACAGCCACTAACGAGCCTTTCAAACAAACACCTGTAGAACAGAGAGGAGATGGGTGTCTTTCTTCCCCAGGACTGTGAGAGACTGGAATGCCCTTCCTCCTGACATCCCGGACCTGGACACACTGGAAGCCTTCAAGGCCTCAGTGACGGGACTGACCTACTAGCCAAGCAGATATTGATGTTTTAATATGTAAATAGTGATTCTATTAAACTTGACAACTAAACCCCAACAGCTAAGACTTATCTACCTGGATAGACTCGAGTATCAACTCAAACACCCGGATTGACACCTTCACAGGAAGTATTGAGGCTTGTATAGGGGGGGGGGGGGGGTACCAGTATCCTATATCCCTGGAAGTAAACAGGAAAGTATCCCATATCCCTCTAAGTAAATTGGAAATATCCCCTTAATTAGATTTCTCAAATATCCTATATCCCTGGAAGTAATGAAAAATATCCCTGAAATTACCAACACAAAATAAACCTACGAGTACAAGAACATTTTATCAAGGTCATACTTCATGTAATGGTTTGTGTTCTATAACTTTGCGCAAACCAATTGCTATTGAGTGTTCTATACACAACTTCAGATGTTAAGCACCGCCTAAACATTTCCCGAAAAAAATGGTGACGCTTTCTAAATATGAATCTATACTTATTATATTTATGTATTAAGATAAAGTGGTGACAATTTACAGCAAATTTTGATTTGATAAGTACATTGTATTAATGTTAACGAGTAGGAATGGCAAATGCATACTTACCCCTAAAATGCCCCTATTCACTATCCCATAGTGGCCTTTTCATACCACTACGAGATGAAAATTGTTAGTGTCATAATGTTACAAAACCAAATGCATTGTCTGTAAATTTCATATGAATATCTTTGATAGAACAAAAGATATGAAGGTGTAAAGAATGGCAGATTATATTGTGAAAACGCAAAAATATAAACATGTGATCAACTATCTCTGTAAATGGAAATATACCTGGAGTTTGCCAGATCCCTTTTCGCAATTTTCTGGAAACATAAGTCAAATTTATTTTCCTGTTAATAGGAAATCAAAGATAGCACTTTGGGTCCCCTATGAGGATTTTAAGGGTATACCCCCAAAATGGGGGTTAGTGCATAGAGGACACCATAGAATCTTATCAAAAGTATCAAATGGCATTCTGACAGGGTTTTTCAGACCAAGGAAACACTTGAGTAACATTACTTTACAAAATCATTGTTCTTTTGAAGACTACTACATGGAAACCGTCATTGAAAAAAGTGTTCCGGTGGTGTTAAACCTTTGACGCTGTGTATATTTCATCGACTTAGCTTTTCCATATACATCTTCTAATTAGCAAAACAGGCACTAAACATTGATCCTTTTAGGTCATCATTTTCGGCCTCAAAATGTCTTCTTCCACTTGCATTATACCATGCTTATAGTACAGTTATAAGCTTATATGACCCGAAGGCTCAAACGAGGCTTTAGAATGGTAATGGTCTGGCCTATATCGTATGTATTGTCATCGCCGTCGTCATCCATTAACATTTTGAAGAAGTATATTTCTAATGTCAGTCGCCCAGTTGTGATCAAACTCCATGTGTGTAGCATAAGTTGTAAGTTGTATTGGACATATGGTTGCCATGTCAACATAAAGCTTCCATAGACTTATGATGGGAAATCTTGAAAAGACATGCCATGATGGCAAACAACTCACATATTTAGCATGTAGGAAGATCATGTCGTCTCCAACATAAATCGTGTCTCTTTCAATAGCTCCTATAGACTTTTTTTATTGAGACAACTTTAAAACATCTCTGAAACCATGATGTTGACAGCTTATACATATATTACCGGGCCCCGAAGGGCAATCAGTAGTGAGTCTGATTGTAGATCCAGAAGCCCCGACTTTGATCCTAGCCTGGTCCCATACTTTCGTTAAGTTTGATGACAAAATATTTTATATCGTCATGCTTCCGCAGATTCAAGAAGAGTATGTTGTGTCATTTATAAGCAAAGGTATGCGCACACCCCTAAGTCAAGCTTGACCAGGAAAAGTGTGATTAGTTTAACTGACTATCCCGACATGACCATAGCTGGGGCGTAAAAACACTAAATAAATCCAAATAAAAACAGCTTACATATTTACTTTATGTAATGTTATTGTTTAGGGGTCCCCTGCATAAATTCTGCCAATCGTGCCCCTGGAGTCCAAATTGGCCACGTCTATTCAATAAACTTAGAATGGAAATAACTTACAACTTAGTGAGGCCAACAGTTTAAATAATTAATGTTTTACAATATCTAGCTGCACCCTTCATAAATCCTGCCAACCATGCCCCTGGGGACTATATTGACCATGCCCCAAGGATCGTTTAGCTTCCATACGCTTATAATCGGAAAATACCTTTAAAATGCTTTTCTGAAACCTTGTGGCCCACAGCTTTTAAGATATTCTGTTTATAGCAAGGTTCATAGTCGCCTACATAAACTCTGCCAACTATTTCGCTTGGGCTCATACTGGCCACACATCAGTGATCTTTGGCTTCCATAGACATGTGATAGAGAAAACTTGAAAACAATTCATGATACCTAAAGCTTCTATATCTGTTGTATTGCTTACACATTAACGCTGCCACTCTCAGAGGGCTAACATGTTTAATTTTGTGGTTATATAATGCAGTATCAGGAAATTATAGTCTACTAAACATACATTCTCAGTCTGAACATGGCTGTGGCCTCGACTTTAGACATATTACCTTAGATCTCTTATATAGCAAATTGTCTTGTTATGGTGGACATTTGTGCAAAGTGTTAAGATTTTATAATTGGTAGAAGGCTTTGCAAAATATGCTCCGGCAACAAGTTGTCAACTGCAAAGTGGTCTGTGACCTCAGCCTTGGACATATGCGACACATCGTTTTGTCATGATGGATACTTTGTTCGAATGATATGATAAAAGGTCGATGCTTATGAATGTTTAAAGAATTGCTATCGTGGCCTGTGACCTTGACCATACAGACTAGGGTTTATGATTTGATATCTAAATTCCAAGTTGGACTTAAATCTCTCTCGCACCAAGGACTTTCGGAACCTGAATTCTATGGTGACTTGGTATATAAATTGAAGAAGATTGTTGGCTTTAATAATTTTTCAGCGCAGTTCATTAAAATAATTTCCCATTATAAAAAGATTGGCTATAACATTAATGTATTACAACAGACTGCATGCTTGGTGGTCAACCCAATCACAGTTGGCAACTTTGCTTTCCTCTTTAATTGCACGCCCGTGGGTCGGACTTCAGACTCTATGGCGGTTCTGACTTAAAGACTTATCAACTGATGAGATGGTAGGGGCCTGGTGCTTTGGCTGTTTGTCGGGCCCACCGGAGTTTACCTGTTGGATTCATTTTGCTCCGGTATTCAGTTTCATTTACTGCTGAGTCCATATTTTTGCTTTATCTCCTTTTTATATCTTGATTTATATGTTCTAGGAGATGATGCATTGATAAGTTATTGGTCTTTAATGCAAACCAAACATCTATGTGTCTTGATCCACATCTGAATTAAGGGTGAGGTTTATGCTCTTAAAACGAAATTTCCCAATAAATTTTCCTTTTGGTGTTAGCCTGTGATCTTGCCCTTGAACTTATATATATTATCCACGGGTTATGTTGCATACTTGCACAGTGATATGGAAATCGAAAGGAGGGTGTGACCATGACCTTGCCAGAATCAAAGACCATTGATCATCCTCGGAAACGTGAGGAAAAGACACAAAACACAGACAGTCATAACACAATGAAACTAGAGCAACCAAATCAACTAGTAAGTAAATAACCACACCACAAAACTATTAAGGTCTCAACACAAATCACCACACAAGTCTGAGGAAATTCAAGCAATGGATAAGGAAGTTTGATCCGAATTGAGTCCACTATATACAGTATGCGGTCACCTCCACCTCCTTCAACATCTTTGGTGAGGGTATATAAGTGCATGCGCGCTAAAATTTATTCTGTCGAGATAAACTTGCCATGTTTTGTACATACAGCTGTTCCTCTTAAGTGGAAATCTTGAAATGACTTTTATTAATGTTATTAGTATTTTTACTATGTATTTGTATCTTATGGAGGAAAAATAGGAGTATCCCTGAAATTTAACATAGTATCCCATATCCCTGGAAGTAAGATGGAAAGTATCCTATACTCAGCGTCAATGAAAAGTTACCAGTATCGAAATTTCGATATTTCGGAAAATATATAATACAGCTCTTTGTTTACTGTTGCGTTCATGTTTCTAGTCAACGAAAAGCTGGTTTGGAGAGATAAAACAGGTACATGAGCCCTTGAACTATGGTGCACGTGATGCACTTGCATTTTGTGTTTTTCGCAGTTTTCAAGAATTTGAAATCATCATTCTCAGAAGAAAACATGCCAGGACATGCCCCAGACGTTTTCATTGAAAACGCCACCAAAACGGTTTAGGTTATCCCATTAAACGTGAAAAATGAGGATCAAACTTTAAGGCAGCACCAAAACTTTGCATTTTCTTATACAATGCAATGGAAACTACAGGGGTCCATCAAGGAATGATTATAATGCATTCGGGTGTGATGGATTCCGTTTTCCATAGTAGTGATGCATGGGACTCTATGCTATAAAATTGAGTGTTGAAGTATCCGCCGTTCTTCGTTTAGAATGGACTAAATATTGTCCTATGTTAAGTGTATGTGATTTACTGGTAACTTTTCACTGACGTTGAGTATATATCCCTGGAAGTAAAATGGCAAATATCCTGTATAGTCAGGGCCCTTAGGGGCGAAAAAAAGGTCCCTTGCGAATTGTGTGCCGATTTATGGTGACCTATATCAAAACCTTCAATGGAGTCTTACCTTTGATTTAAAAGTGGTCACCCATCTCAATTCCGCGTCTGAGGTTAGTTATGACGTCATAAATATGGCGACCATAATGAGAAACTGCTCGTTAATAAAAGCTATGGTTTGTGTTGGTATGGTCATATTTATCCAACACGAACCCCTTTTTTTAACATAATATCAATGATTTTAGTCATATGATGGTTACATCAATGCTTTACCTGACTTTGACAATGAATTATTCCTCGATAACTATATTTTGCATGCAAAATACCGTAGATTTCCTTTAAATACCCAGCTTATCGGGCCACCTTTAGACTGATGGCTGAGAATGTTATTGCCCCCACTCGGGAATTTCGCAAACTTATCCTATCTAAAAGAGGATTTCAAACTGCGTCTTTTAATAGATGTTTGCACTTTGTTTGCCAGTGCGTTAGTCTCTGACAGACTGTTACATATGTTACCATATTAAATTCATACAAAAAAAAAACAAAAAAAAATTAAAAGTTTGAGCTACAGAAAGAAGGCTAATTATTTCAATTACTCATATGGTCTGCATATTGACTACTTTAGCTACATATAAATTCTTTTGGAGCAAAATTACAGCTTCCTGTGGTGTTATGTGCGTTACTTTGATTAGATTACACTTTAAACATGAAAATTGTGACCAATATCATTTACTTTTTAGCTGATATGTGCATTTTCGAAATTGTTTTGATTATTTTATACTAACAAACTCATTTGGGTTAGAGAAAATCCAAAGTTTGATTTTATACTTTAAATAAAGTGTCTTATGTGAGCAATTATAAAAACAACACAAAGGCTACACCCAATTTTAAGGAGCCGAATTTGGTAGGTATCATTTAAGTAAAAATATGTGAAAACATTTGCTGCTGTTGGATATCTTGCATTTTTGGGATTGTCTTGCTCATATTATAAAGAATTATAGATTTTGCAGGTTAAACAACAAGATTGAATCACTTGTTAAAGGCTGTAACATATGTTACATGACATAATAAATGAGCAAGGACATTGACTTGATGTAAGAAATGATATTTCAGGAAAAAATGAATATAATTTGCATGTTTTCCTAGCTAAAGTCTCTAGCTAAAGTCTCTAGTGCCTATATCTTAGGTATTGATGATTATTAAGCCCTGTACCTTTGTTACAGATGTTATGAATATTTGTTTTCAATATTTCTTAATATGAATAATTCTAAAATAAAGATACATCCTAGAGGAACATAGGAAATAATCTTTTCACATTTAAACAGTACAATTTAGTAAATGCCCCTTTCTAATGTAAATAGTCTAAATCAATCCTTATCCAAGTCATATACATGCACAATATCGATTATTATTTCTGCTTCTCTGGTAAGATAATTGTCCTCCCCATATCATAAAAACCAGAATAATCATCAAACAAGATTTTGACTGCAAGCTGAGTAATAACCTGCTCCATCCCAAACCCTTTTAGACATATTCTACCGTATGTACCGATTCAAGGTGCGTTGAATAGGAGATGTTTGCATACTGTAAGCATGGGTGCTAGCCTGTATCAGCTTGTTACATATGTTATTTTATCAATTTGAGAATAAGAAAATTGAAAGTTTGAGGTACAGAAAGAAGAAATTAAAACTAGCTAATCAATGAACATTCTAATAGTCTGCAAATTACTGGATGTCTTTACTACATATGACAGCTGTTTAACATTAATACGGCTACATGTTGTATTATGTGCGTTACATGAACTTAATTATAATTTAAAAGTTGTAATTTTGGCTATCGTCATTTAATTTAACGACTGATCTGAGTTGGTTTCAGACCGTTTTAGATTAGGTTTAACAAACATATACTCAATTGACGAATACAAAACCAAAGTTTACTTTTCTATCTTAGATATTTTGTCTTATATGAGCTAATGCACAACCCTACCCCCAGTTTTGCAGAGGAGAAAATTTTGTTTTCGCCGCTAAAATAAAAAACATATAAAACAATTGCAGAGCATTGATATTTTACATTTTCTTAAACAGTCTTGCGCATACATCATCAAGTTTCTAAGATCAGGACACTAATTAAAGATGTCAATGTGCCATGATGCCACAACCAGGGCTCTGATCGAATTCCATGCACTTTCAGGTGCTGGTATTAACTAGTTCAATGCCAGGAAAGAGCAAGAAATCATATTGGCAGCCATTTAGCTATGCTGGAGACCTATCCACGAAGCATTCTTTCACCTCGGCTCAGTGCCCTTAGAAAGCACTGTGGCGGATGCACTAGAGTAATATATTTGTAAATTGTTCTGACCTCTTGGCTCTCGTTTGTGATGTCTAACTAAGAGTTTGTTACTTTTCCATTGGTATCCTGGGTCAGGTGTGGTACTTGATTGTATCGATTCCTGATCTTTGCCATCTTTCTTACTTTGCATTAGCCAGTCACCGATATTGTTCGACTCACTGCGTTGAGGTGGTGGATGTTTTGGAGAAAAAGAACTGAATTGCAAGAACTACCACTTCCAAGAGCTGTGTTTCTCGAAGATGTCAAACGTGCGCAGTATCAGTGAATCATTTGAAAACCTCACCTGTCATTAATCCTGACAAATCAATGCCTGACAATTATGGTTAGAGGCCGAACTGTGAAAAATATTGTCCCGTTATGATGACATTGCCCATGTGCAGATCCAGAGGGGGATAGGGGGTCCGGACACTCCCCCTGGAAAATAAGAAGTACGTATATGGGTTTCTATAGAAATTAGCATTTGGCCCCCCCCCCCTCCCCCCGGGAAAAAGTTGGACACCCCCGCCCCCAGAAAATAATGGACGGCCTCTGGATCCTTTGTAAAGTATAAGTATAGTTTTTTCAGCAATAAAACCATTGGAACCCCTCTTTAAACTGTAAAATAAGCTGAGGACTAAATAAAACTGACAAAAATTCCTGGATCCGCTCATGTTGTCTCCTGCTCCCGAAACCCCTCTGCAGCTGATAAAATGTGGTTGCAGCATGTCTGTATGCGTATGCGAAACATCTCGATGTAAGTACAAAGCAAACCATTTATATTGTACTGATCTGTGGCGCAGAAGAGGACTCGTGTAAACTATTGCCAGTGATCAATATGCTTATGACTTTTGAACAACTATTTTCATGTGGATTCAGATATTTCTTTAGCCTTATCAACAAGAATGCCTTATTGTCCGATTTTGACCTTTGAAGACGATTCTACCTAGTAGAATGCGAAAGATAAATCAGATTGTAACAGTTTTCTACTGCCCGTGCTATCGAAGTACAATGGGTAACTTGTAGAGGGGTTATCCTTATTTCCATATCATGAACTATTAAGTAGACTCTTCTAACTTTTGCTCCTTCAGTGGTCAAAATCGGACTATAATGAGTTTGGTGTATAGTGTTTGCAAATGATTATAACTACTATCTTTTATTTGGGTGTAGGATAAGCAGCTACAGATAAACCAAAAGCTTTGAAGCGTGACTCTATTTACAATATTGATATGTTGTTCTAGAAAAAAGATTTTCAGGCATTTATTTACATTTACTATAAAAGCTTTGACATGCACATATGTTCTAGCCGGACTGGCTCGTTTTACGAATTCTGCATCAATCGTTTGAAATAGAAAGACCCAAAGGTCATTGGTCAGAGGTCGTATTATATATATATATATATATATATATATATATATATATATATATATATATATATATATATATATATATATATATATATATATATATATATATATATATATATATATATATATATATATAAGCATAAGTGATAGATTATATTTACTCCGTTTATTATCAAAACACCGTTTGTTTTTCATTTACTCCACTGTCTTTTTATTCGTAAATCGTGACGGCATTTACGTCCCACCCTCGAACTGACTTCACACTATCTGAATATATTTTGTATGTTACGATTGATAAGAGTTTGCATTCAGTCATGATAAGGCTACCAGTTCATTAAAGGAATATTTCCAAGCGTTGGAAATGGACAAAATGCATATATATGTGGTATTTACACATAAGGTGTCATTTCAATGACGTCATCTTTTTGTTCTGATGCGAAGACAATATGGGCGACATGTTAGTCTAAATTATTTATCCCCTAAGATTAAATGGTGTATTTCGACTGAAATTGGCACACAAAATGCAAGAAAGTCCTGATCCCCATATACTACAATGGACATACCGTTTAAATTGCACTGATAATATACGCTATTTTGATGACGTCATAATGACGTCCAGACGTGAAGCCCAGATGGGTGACCAGGCGATTTTCATTAGTATCCCCTAAAGTTTGATTTGGAATAGGTCACCATAAATCGGCATCAAATTCGCACGGGAGTCCCTATCGCCCCTGACTAGTCAGGGCCCTTAGGGGCAAAAAATAGGTCCCGTGCGAATTGTGTGCCGATTTATGGTGACATATACTCCTCAAAATAATTGAAGGACCAATGCTATCAATTATAACATTGATGCATTTTGTGTAGAACGTATTATGAAAACCAATTTTACGATCTAGCCTAAATTTTTGGACATCTTTGGCGCCCAATAGCCAAATGAAACGGCAAAAAGAAAATGGTAGAAAAAGCTAATAATAAGGATTTTTTGTCATTTTGAAACTTGACCTAAATGCACTGGAATGTCATTTTTTGTGTGTCATCCATGGACCACAGAACTGCATGAAATTAATGAAAAATGCTTTTAGATGCTGAAATCCCTGTTTTCACATGATTGTATGGTGTTTTAATCCCGTCGATACCATCCACCTCTTCCTGTGAGAGAAAATTGCCCCTTTTGGCTGTGGCGTAATGGCCAGTCTATTGGTTCAGACATCTGGTCTTGGCGTTTGTCTGTGACAATCTTTAAACAATCTGCCGGGATATCTTTCTTACACTCAAAGGCAAAGAATGACGATTAAAAATCTGATTCTTAATGGCCAAGTACACACATTTTTTTCAGAAAACAAAACAATGTAAAAACTACATTGTCAGAGATGAAAATGCTTGATTCCCAGTATATTGAAACTGTTTGAAGAAAAATTTTGCATGTGAGCTAAACTGTTTAAAACAAAGTTTAATTTAATGCCACTTTCATTCCACTCGATTGACCACAGAAGAATTTCTTTACCCCACCCACTGCCCTTTGAAAGTGTGTTTTTGAGGGTATGTGCATTTGAGACACAGTTATGGAAGAATTAGGCATGGAAATCAGTAATAATGATTCTTGACTTATGGGCATAAAGAATAGAAAGCTTTGGGCCAAGTTTTACGGAATTTAAATGTTTCAGCTAATTATACTCGCATTCTAAAATCTTGGTCCTTTAATTATTTTGAGGAGTATATATCAAAACCTTCAATGGAGTCTTACCTTTGATTTAAAGGTGGTCACCCATCTCAAATCCGCGTCTGAGGCTAGTTATGACGTAATAAATATGGCGACCATAATGAGAATTTGCTTTTCTATCTTAAATATTTTGTCTTATATGAGCTAATGCACAACCCTACCCCCAGTTTTGCAGAGGAGCAAATTTTGTTTTCGCCGCTTAAATAAAACACATATAAAAACAATTGCAGAGTGTTGATATTTTACATTTTCTTAAACAGTCTTGCTCATATATTATCAAGTTTCTAAGATCAGGACACTTATTAAAGATGTCAATGTGCCATGATGCCACAACCAGGGCTCTGATCGAATTCCATGCACTTTCAGGTTCAATGTCAGGAAAGAGCAAGAAATCATATTGGCAGGCATTTAGCTATGCTTGAGACTCTATCCACGAAGCATTCTTTCACCTCGGCTCAGTGCCCTAAGAAAGCACTGTGGCGGATGCACTAGAGTAATATATTTATAAATTGTCCTGACCTCTGGGCTCTCGTTTGTGATGTCTAACTGTGAGTGTGTTACTTTCCAATTGGTATCCAGGGTCAGGTGTGGTACTTGATTGTATCGATTCCTGATCTTTGCCGTCTTTCTTACTTTGCATTAGCCAGTCACCGATATTGTTCGACTCACTGCGTTGAGGTGGTGGATGTTTTGGAGAAAAAGAACTGAATTGCAAGAACTACCACTTCCAAGAGCTGTGTTTCTCGAAGATGTCAAACATGCGCAGAATCAGTGAATCATTTGGAAAACTTCACCTGTCATTAATCCTGACAAATCAATGCCTGACAATCAATTATGGTTAGCAGCCGGACTGTGATAAATATTGTCTCGTTATGATGACATTGCCCATGTGCGGATTCATAGGGGGATAGGGGGTCCGGACACTCCCCCTGGAAAATAACAAGAACGTATATGGGTTGCTATAGAAATTAGCATTTGGACCCCCCCTCCCTGGAAAAAGTTGGACACCCCCCTCGGAATATAATGGACCGCCTCTGGATCCTTGGTAAAGTATAAGTATAGTTTTCTCAGCAATAAAACCATTGGAACCCCCTCTTTAAACTGTAAAATAAGCTGAGGACTAAATTAAACTGACAAAAATTCCTGGATCTGCGAATGTTGCCTCCTGCCTATGAAACCCCTCTGCAGCTGATAAAATGTGGTTGCATCATGTCTGTATGCGAAACATCTCGGTGTAAGTACAAAGCAAACCATTTATATTGTACTGATTTGTGTTGCTGTGGAGCAGAAGAGGACTCATGTAAAATATTGCCAGTGATCAATATGCTTATGACTTTTGAACAATTATTTTCATGTGGATTCAGATATTTCTTCAGCCGTATCAACAAGAATGCCTTATTGTCCGATTTTGACCTTTGAAGACGATTCTACCTAGTATCATGCGAAAGATAAATCAGATTGTAACAGTTTTCTATTGCCCGTGCTATCGAAGTACAATGGGTAACTTGTAGAGGGGAGCATCCTTAAATCCATATCATGAACTACTAAGTAGACTCTTCTAACTTTTGCTCCTTCAGTGGTCAAAATCGGACTATAATGAGTTTGGTTGATAGTGTATGCAAATGATTATAACTACTATCTTTTCTTTGGGTGTAGCATAAGCAGCTACAGATAAACCAAAAGCTTTGAAGCGGGACTCTATTTACAATATTGATATGTTGTTCTAGAAAAAAGGGGTTCAGACATTTATTTAGATTTACTACAAAAGCTTTGACATGCACATATGTTCTAGCTGGACTGGCTCATTTTACGTATTCTGCATCAATCGTTTGAAATAGAAAGAACCAAACGTCATTGGTCAGAGGTCGTAGTACATCTATATATATATATATATATAAGCATAAGATATTATATTTACTCGTGTATTATCCAAAACACTGTTTGTTTTTCATTCACTTCAATGTCTTTTTATACGTAAATTGTGACGGCATTTACGTCCCACCCTCGAACTGACTTCACCCTATCTGAATATATTTTGTATGTTACGATTTAAAAGAGTTTGCATTCAGTCATGATAATGCTACCAGTTCACTAAAGGAATATTCCAATGCGTTGGAAATGGACAAAATGCATATTTATGTGGTATTTATATATTAGGCGTCATTTCAATGACGTCATCTTTTGTTCTGGTGCAAAGACACTATGGGCGACATGTTAATTTTAATTATTTACCCCCTAAGATTAAATTTAGTGCATTTCGGCTGAAATTGGCACACAAAATGCAAGAAAGTCCTGATCCCCACAGACTACAATGGAGATACCGTTTAAATTGCACTGATACAATATACGCTATTTTGATGACGTCATAATGACGTCCAGACGTAGAACCCAGATGGGTGACCAGGTGATTTTCATTAGTTTTCCCCTAAAGCTTGATTTGGTATAGGTCACCATAAATCGGCATCAAATTCGCATGGGAGTCCCGATCGCCCCTGACTAGCTGTAAGACACGAGGTTAACAATTTATAAATTGTTGTCGTGCAAGAACTAGAATTAGCAATAAATCGTGCTTTATAGGGTTTTTTATGGAGAGTATGTAACCAGTACAACGTAGGAACCTTGTCTTGGTCTTCTTTAGCTTTGACACAGAAATGTAGGGCTGTATGACATTTCAACATCTTTCTCCAGGTTTTTCTCGAGCAGGCATGGGGCTGGGATTGGACAATGGTATAATACTGACAATCTAATGGGACAGTAATTCTCGTTCAGAAGTATACATAGGATGTGTTTGTATGACGGTCGTTGAACTCTTCCTATTATTGCTTATAGCGATCTCTTAATGAAACCTTATAAAGGAGACTTAGCCACCGTTATGGGAACATGCAAACATTCATTCAGATTCTTTTTACTCTTTCATCCATTGATATTGCCAGTAGTATGTCATCAAGAAGTATGTTCTTCTCTTTAACTGTGTATATTAAACAAAGTAATTTTTTTACCTTATCTTTGTGCCAGACACTTAATAGTGAGGCGAACTATACTTGGCAAAGAGTACAGCTCTTACTATGAATTTACTTCCTTTCATGTTAGGTATTTTTTTCAAATGGTTTATTCCTTACTACTTATCCACCTACTACTCTTACAATCTGGAAATTTTCATCCCCATCCAGGACCTTCTTTTGTTTCGTCTGATAGGTCTAATATTTCATCGTTATCCTCTACACTAAATAGTTTGCATTCACTTGGTCTGTCTCATCACCTATCTTTTGTCCATTATAATGTACAGAGTATTGTTCCAAAGCTAGATATTATCACGGCTGAATTGTCTGAGTTTGATATTTTACAATTCTCAAAAATTTGGCATAGTTCTTCTGTAACTAATGATGACATATCTTTATTATCCTACCATCTTCCTGAGCGCAAAGATCATGTTGCTGATAGTCATGGTGGTGTTATTTTTATATTAAAGATCATATACATTACGTAAGGCATCATGGTCTATAGTCCATTGGAGTTGCATGTGTCTGGGAGGAGCTGATACTGAAGCAGAAACATATTCTATTTGGTCTTCTTTTCTACAAACCATCCAATTCTGACGCTCTTTACTTCTCCTCGGTTGAGTATTGGATACAACTGGCAGTTGACACTGACACTCAAGATATAATTGTAACTGGTGATTTTAACTATAACATGCTCAACACTATAGAAAATAAAAGGTATATGTGAGCAATTCTCTTTCACTCATACTATCAATGCTCCAACTCATTTTACAGAACACTCATCCTATATACTGAAGTAGGAGATCCTTTCTTGAATCAAGAAGTCGCTACTCCTGTCCCATCTTTGGCAATCTCAACTTTACTAAGCCTAAATGGAAATCATATCTCCACCATACCTGGTCATATGACCCAGTTGATTATAACATTCTTAGAGAAAAAGCAGCAACGACAAATTGGGAAAGAATATACGATCAAGACATAAACAAACATCTCAAGTTTGCACCCCTAACAGGCTAACACGAATTCGACCTGATGAACCATCATGGATGAGTACAAGTATTATTGTACGATTACGTAAAAAGGCATATAGAAAAGCAAAATGAACAAACACAACACATCACTGTACTAAATTCAGAGCAAATAGAAACAAGGTAACAAGTAAGATCAGATATTCAAAAACCAAATCCAATAAAAATATTTGCAAACAAACTTGAGTCTGACACGTTATCAGCAGAAGACTGGTGGTCGACCTTAAAAACTGTCATGTCGCCAAATAAGTCGAATTCTTTATCCCCCTTGACAAAGATGGTTAGATAATCACTGACGATATGGACAAAGCTAATGTTTTACATTATTACTTTTGAGACAAGACATTAATTAATGACACTAATCTGGAAGTTCCGGATGTCATTCAGTATAATGTAGTACATGAGCTGAGATCTATGATTCTTACACCACCTGAAATAAAAGTTGTCTTAAGATCACTTCCAATGGAAAAGCTGATTGTCCAGATGGTAAAGCAATCAAATTCTTCGTGAATTGGCGACTGAATTTTCATATTCTCTCTGTTCTCTTTTTAATCAGTCTCTACAAATGGGGAACTTTCCCTGATTCTTGGAAACTATCAAATGTGTGTGCTATCTCTAAAACAAGCGAACGTTCATCTGTATCAATTTTTGGCCTCTTGGCTCTCGTTTGTGGTGTCTAACTGTGAGTTTGTCACTTTCCCATTGGTATCCTGGGTCAGGTGTGGTACTTGATTGTATCCATTCCTGATCTGTGCACCCTTACTTACTTTGTCGCTCTCTTATGCACGTCTTAAAAGTATTCGAATGTGCTATTTTCAAACATGTTCTTATCACTTCAGAGACAATAGTATACTCACTTCGTTTCAGTCTGGTTTTATTACAGGTGACTCAACTGTCAACCAGTTGACCTATGTTTACAATACTTTTTCTCAATCTCTTAATTTTTGGAAAAGAGGTACCTGTAGTCTTTTGTTACATAAGCAATGCTTTTGATCATGTTTGACATGAAGATCTCTTAAAAGCTTGAAGCTGCTGGTATATCTGGACATCTTCTTTTATGGTTTCGTTCTTATTTGACTAGTAGACGTCAGAGAGTTGTTAGTCGGCATGGAAATTTAAACGAGCTGGTGTACCTCAGGGTTCTATCCTTGGTCCTCTTCTTTTTCTACTTTTATTATAGATATTGGGTCCACTGTTCGCATTTGCTGATGATACCAGCTTGTTTATAATAGTTAAAAACCCAGATACTGTTGCTGAACTTCTCAATCTGGATCTTGAAAAAATATGACTTGGGCAAAAACTTGGCTTGTTTCTTTTAATACCCCCCTTCCCCCCAAAAAAAAACACAAACAAACAAAAAGAAAACAAAACAACAACAACAACAACAACAAACAAACAGAGTCTCTTCTTAGCTCTCATAAACTGAATACACCTGTACATCCATCTATCCTAATGGACACTTAAGTTATCATAGAAGAAAACTCTCATAAACATCTAGGTGTATTTCTTTCCAATGACTGCACTTGGCATTCGCATATCGATTATGTCAAGGAAAATGCCTGGGTATAGTAAGAAAAAATGTTATGAGAAGGCTGAAGTTTATCTTGATGTAAAATCTCTTGAAACTATTTATCTTACATTCATAAGACCATTACTAGAATATGCCGATATTGTCTTGGGCAATTGCACAAACTATGAGAAGCTAGAACTTGACAAAGTACAGACAGATGCAGCTAGGGTTGTCACTGGGTCAACTAAAATTGTATCATTACATGTACTTTTTGATGAAGTTAACTAGGAATCCTTGGAAACTAGGCACATGAAGCGCAGACTTTTACTTCTATATAAAATGTTAAACGATGTCTCTCCAGAATATCTTTCTTCCCTAATTCCCCCTACTATCAGCAATCTATCAAGTTACAATCTTCGTAATGCACAGAATATTCAGACGATAGAACTAATCAATATTTCAATTCTTTCTTACCGTCATCTATTAGAGAATGGAATAACTTGCCATTGGATGTGAGAAACATTGATTCTGTTTTCATCTTTAAGTGTAAATTAAACGCTGACATGAAAAACATCCGTAGATATTTCTATGGAGTTAATAGACGTACTCGGGTGCTACACACCAGATTACATACAAAATGTAGCTCACTTAACGATGACCTCTTTCAGAAACGTGTCAATGATTCACCTCTCTGTCTCTGTGGTAATGTGGAGAATACTGATCACTACATTTTGCGTTGTCAATTTTATCATGCACAGAAAGCAGAGCTTATTCATAAAATCTCTCAGCACACAAATCCTCTTATTTGGAAATCCTTTACTGTCTTCACCTACAAATACACTCATTTTAAAAGCATTTCACAAATATATTACTGACACGAAGTGTTTCTAATCCTAATAAAATATAGTAAGTGAGTATGATTGGGAAATACCACAATCACAAACTGCAGACAAACCCATGGCATCGTGAGTTAGAGCCACACAACAATCGCGAGACACCAGGAAGACTAAAAAGCAAAGCAACCAGCTCTCTCTTCCCAGTATACTATGTTCAGAAAAATTGATTATGCCGTTTTTGAAACATGACCCAAACTCTAGCCTCCAGCCTGCTTACTTATCTCTCTCTCTCTCTCTCTCTCTCTCTCTCTCTCTCTCTCTAACATCAAAACTACCTTTAGTACTACTTTACGACGATTGTAACTATATTAAAATGTACATTCATTTGTTGTTATTGTTTTTTCTCTTCTTATTTTTTTTAATACGACAACACGTCTTTTTATTAATGCCTAAATCTCAAATGATCTAGAAATCTGCAGTTAATCATTACACATCATTAGTTGGGATTAATCAGATACAGTATGCAATGTATATTTCATTTGAATAAATGAGAAACAGTTGTTCATTGCTGACCTAAAAGCTGACTTGATCTCTGTATGGAAGAAAGTATTTGCCATGAAATGGTTGTTCATCTTTCGCAGAGATTTAGTAGTATGTTATGTTTTTGTCTGTTTTTTTGCAATTTTTCATTCATTCTAAATATGATTTTCACGTTGACGCTGAAAGAATTATAGTTAAAACTCGAGAAATGTAAAGAAAAAACTGCGTCGATGGTTTAAAAAAATAATGTATGGCACGATACGTCTTCCGTAGGGAAGACTTGCCGATATGCTTAGATTAAGGTCAACTAGACAACTGGGGTATTGCACTTCAAATGGAACACTGTTTTTGGCAATAACATTAAATCTTAAATGGGAATTTTAAATTTAATTAATTTTTTTTATTTTAACTAAAAAACCCCAACCAAAAATATTATTTTGAAGTTTGTATACGTTTTCATAAATGCTGTGATAGGATGGACTTTTGACATTCTTAATGTTTTATGCCAAATAACATTCCCTTCTTGTACCTCGAGCAAAATGGATCGACGACTATCAGTTGAACATGGAGCCATGTATATATTATTATAAAACAATTTACAACAATGCATCAGTGGGTTTAAATGTAGCTTCATGTTGGCTTGCTTTGCTGTTTAACAGCATAGCCAACAATATTTCAGTTATCTAACCATTTCAACTAAGACGGTGACCCAAACGAAAGGCTTCATCTATAGATGTCTACTGCCCAAAATGCCCTCTTAGTTGGAAACGCCAATTTGTCTAGCTATTCCATGAATAGTCTGCTTATTGATCCCACCACTCCCATATGAAAACAGACATATTTTCCCATCATATAAAGAAGCAGTAAAAGTTAAATATAAAATGAAATGTAGTACATGTAAGTGCCCGTACTTCTGGGATCTTATTCGTATTTTCAGGACTGTGTATTTCTAGTTGTACGCTCGCACATACAGACCATGTGCGGATTCAGAGAGAGGGGCATGGGGGCCAGACACCCCCCCCCCCCCCTGAAAAAATACGACTATATAGGGTTTCTTAGTAATACTGGTCCGGATCCCCTGAAAAACCAAGCCAGCATTCGATGTTGGGCCAACATCGGCCCGCCAGTGAAACGACATTTAGAGATTACAGCAGACGATTATTTTGTAACATCATTGGTGCTGTTTACGATGCTATACAAGCTGCTTATATAGTTCTACGGATAATGGGTTATTTCGTCTGCTGTAATCTCTAATGGACATTTTGTAGCTGAGCAAATACTACGATATCTGTCCCAGGTTTATTGCACTGACAGTACAAAAATGGGTACTAAACGGATATTATTATTCTAACAAAAACTAAGATATTTATTTTTACAAGATATCAGAGCAGTAAGATTGATATAATTCTCCGCCAAAATCCAAATCTAGTTAGGGTTTTGCTATATCTTTGCGCATGCAAATTTTCAGGATGAAGAAACATTCATGTAAAAATTTAAAAACGAAAAACTGTGTTCCATTTGAGGTGCAATACTACAGTAATATAATCCTGCAGCACCATAACACAGGACGAGACAGAGAATATATGTACAGACAACAGAGTATGGGATTTTAGCGCATACAAGGACTAAACAGAGTTTCTAGCACTACTATAACAGCATAAACTTACTTTTTTATAATCCATCATTTCCTACTTTCATTTTCAATAACTACTTTTAGAACAATCGCAAGCACGTGACCAAACTTATCTGTTTTATGCATAATATTTAATATTTTTTCTTAGATGACAGACACCGGTCAACGGTTAAACACATTCTGATAATCCAGTCCGTTGTTGGTTGTTTATTCTGTTTTTCTCCTGAATCCCCCAAACTAATATTTGTAGGTTACGGTCAACTAAATTCTACTACTGTTTTAGATTGTTTTGAACCAGCTATGTACGACACAAGCTATCTAATTATGCAGCATTTGGGCGCAGGGCATATTATTTTTCGTTCTGACTCGATTTTTCGCGAGATTCCAGCAATTATGTAACATAGGAGCATCACTACAGATATTTTGGAATAGATATGTTTCTTAAGCCAAACGCTTTACTGAGCTCAGCTGACCGAAGACATAACAAAGTATAAACATCTCCCATTTTTTCTTCTCAATTTCTTTAAAAGTTCTCACGTTACTCATATCAAATATGTCTTCTGTCACTTCGTCGTATATCTTTTTTAAAGACATTTCTTGTGTATTAAATATGTTTCTTTGATGTCTGCTTTTTTGCGCTTTTACCATCTGAAACTGATTCAGCGTCATATTACGTTTGTGCAGGTGAATATTGTTAGGAGAAGAACTAGATAAGCTTTTAGCTTCCAATCTAATCCTTTTGTATTGTGTTAATGTTTATGTATGTATGTCATGAAGTTGAAATGAAATATTTTTAAACTGAACACTAGGAGATAAAAAGTTAATAAGAAGTGGTAAACTAACTAATATACTAGTCAAAAGTTCTAACCGGCCACGTGTGTTTTTACCGATTTTCTGAAAAGTTGTAAGCACTATATCAATTTCATTTGCCGTACTGAATAGGCCAGCCTATCAGTAAATGATACCAGAAAACGGCTAAGCAAAATTTATTAAATTGTATCCGAGAGGCTTTACCGAATACAGGGACCCTCAATTTCAAAATCCACAAGAATTTGCATTGAATGGTGGGGTAATTTTTGACATATTGACCAATAGCAACGAGTCTCATGCAGATGGAGTGTTCATTTCAACATTTTAGCGTTCAATATGAGTTTGGCTTTTGAAATGAAAACGTTTTGCGTGTTAAAGGTGGTTAATTAAAAAAAGTCACGACTCACAAATTGTGCCAAAATGCGAATTTTGAAAATGGGGGTACCACTATTCAAATTGGTATCCTGCATGTACTGATAAACATTATGTCAATATCTTTACTGCCTATGGTACATGACACGTCTGGCTATTTCGAGATGCAAAAAGACTAGTCATAGCATTTTACGTTTTGAAGAAAATTAATAAAATGCTGCTGGCCGGTTAGAACTTTTGGCTAGTATAGTTGATGCAGGTAGAGCTGGTAAATAATAAGGAAATATTAAAACCACGTGGGGGTGGTGGGACAGGGGATTCGCCCCAACTAAAAAATCACCAGCGAAACGCCATTGAAATGGCGTTGAAATGGAGTTTCGCTGGCGGACCGATTGTTGCCCTTTCAGAATATTGGTATGGACCCCCTCTTCTGTAAAATATGATGACTAATAATAAATAAAAAAAAAAAACTCGTCTTACCTTTTGACCCTCTGGGTCTGCGCATTGTCATTACCGTCAGAAATGCTTTTCTACTACGAATTTCAATGTACATTATTAACCGTTATATAAGTCGAGATCCAGAGGCTCCTTATAACAACTTTCAAACTTTAACTGACAATATGTTAAGAAAATAAATTTCTTAAAATGCACTGTTCTATTTTGTTGTTATACTCGAGAGAAATGTCAAATACTGAAAAAGTTTACAAAATGTTCTTACCTTACTAGTATGAACATTGAATAATATAATGTTTCAATTCCTTTATTGCAGCAGTTGGTGAATCAATTAAGTAAAATTAACCCTTAAAGCGCCAAGAAAAAAATGCATCTGAAAATGTCATCTTCTGAAGTCCTCTGCTGCAAATAATTGCCTACCATTACTGACGAAATAAGTATAGAAGCAAACAGTGTGGACCCAGGACAGACTTCTCCTATAGGAGCAGTCTGATATGGGTCCACACTGTTTGCCATAGTGACTTCTTAAATATTTCAGCAGACGAGGAAAGCAGACAACTTTTGTTGCGATTGGCGCATCATTATCGCACATGCGACCAGCAAAATTAAGGTTCTGGATACCATCTTCGTTGTTCGCACACACAAAATATGGAAGAAACCGATAATATTGACCAAACCCTTACCAATGTATATATAATATATAGCTTCACGACTGGATGGCCCTTAAGTTAAGATTGCGTAACAAAAAATATTTTCCTGTTTCTAAACCAAAACATATGTTGCTGGTACTCAAAATAACCATCTCAATGAGACGGTTCTTTTCAGCACCCAAAACGTAGTAAGAAAATATTTAAAATGGGCCGCAACGCGAGAAAACCTGTCTTCGGGGGTTTGCGAACAACACAGGCGCAGACCAGCCTGCGCATCCGCACAGTCTAATCAGCGCCTTTGTTATTCGCTTATTGGAAAGTATCATATCTAAGCTTGCTACAAGCGAAATTTCAATTTTCTACCTAGTCTCTGTAGCTGAGGAGACAGGTTTGAATCTCGCTTTGTCGGAAACCCTGAAGACAGGTTTTGTCGCGACGAGGCCCAAATAATACGCTGTTTTGTTTATCTAAACCTGTGAATAAGTTGCACAAACGCATTTAAAGAACAAGTGATTCTGTGCATATTTGGGCCTCGTCGCGAGAAAACCTGTCTTCGGGGTTTCCGTCAAAGCGAGATTCAAACCAGTCTCCCCAGCTACAGAGACGCTCTAGAAAATCGAAATTTCACCCGTAGCAAGTTTACAAATGAAACTTACCAAAAAGCGAATAACAAAGGCGCTGATCAGTCTGCGCGGATGCGCAGGCTGGTCTGCGTCTGTGTTGTTCGCAAACCCCCGAAGACAGGTTTTCTCGCGTTACGGCCCATTTAGTAAGTACCTTTTCAAATGAACTTTTTCAGATATTCAATACTGCTGCATGCGTAATTTATACATATGGTCCCTAATGTAACGGTGATATATTATTTGTCTGAATACTTTTGTTGTTGGAGAATTTGGATTCACATTTTCTTAGTGTAAAGTTTCTTAATTTGGACCGCCTTTGGGATGTCAATGTATTCCTTATATATTTTTACAGAGTAACTATGAACATATCACTCATGTAACATTCACTCCTGTAACGTTACAGGAGAGAAAAAAGTGTTACATGAGGAAAGAAATATTATTTAATGTTAAGCTAATAAAATTGTTAATTGTATAAGTAACTAGTAGCTTAGAAATACATATTTAATTATATAATTTTTCAAACTCTTCAAAAATAAATGTATGTTATGTAATATGTTAACTATATATCGTAATTTTGCAGTGCAAACATGGGCAATGCCTAAATATAGCAAAAAATTACTCTTGTAACAAACAAATTCCCTCAAGTAACATAATATTTTTGAACAAAGTTGAATTACATTTTGTTAGAAGTGTTTTTATTCAATTCAAGTAAATATATTATTTGATTTATTTGCGTTAATATTTTGTAAATATATGTGTGTTTTGTTTAATACAAAAACTTTATAATATGCTTGATTATTCCCTCCTGTAACAGAAAAAATCACTCGTGTAACACACTCTGCACTACTGTAACACATGTTAATCAAGTCTGTATGAAGAAACTCTTTACATAATTAGATCATGTTACTACTGATTGAAAACATATACTTTATTGTCTTTATGAAAACAAACTAGAACGGGGTTTTATGTACTACATTACGAAAATATATTTTTCTTAAATAATGTAATGCCGCCCAATAAAGGTGATTTATTAAACTAACAGATTTGGATGTATAAATATAATAGGACATCGTATTTAGGGTAGGACAATACTATATTTTTCAATGCGTACATGTCTAAATATTAACATAAACATCCAATCAGATGGTTAATATAAATGCATATGTTTAGAAATAAGAAAATATTATTGTTACAGTAGGGAATAGAGGGCATGACTTATCATCACAAAATTTTTTTTTCAAACAAAAATAAGATTCATTAAGCTGTATCTCGACTGATTTTGTATAGCTATAACATTAAGCAACACAAAGAGAGAAGGAAAAATGAGATTATAATATGTTTATTTTTTCAAAATTTCAAAGCCAAATTTCGACGAAAATAAATTATGACTCGTACACAGAGTAGATATTCATAAAATGTATAATCCAGCTGAAAATAAGCTTTGTACACGGGTGCCCTAGAATATTTTGAAGCCCATTTCATGCGGAAAATAGGCGAATTCTTTTTTAAAAAAAATAGGCTTATTAGGATAGGTTTGGGGGCTTTAAAAAGTACGAGAAACACCATCAATGTAGATAATTCTGGGTTTCATGGACAGTTTAGTGTCTTTTATTTTATTTGACGGAAAAATGGAAGCAGAAAAGTAAATTCTAAATTAAAAAAGATATGGGGGCCAAAATGGCCCATACCATACTTGACTCTATCTTATGCTTTTTTGTATAATACAGTAATACATGTATTGATAATCTAGATTTCAATGTTTCGATGTTTCAATATTGGGCATAGTATCACTTGTAAATATACTCAGCGCTACAATGAAAAGTTACCAGGTAGTTAATCAAACTTTTCTACGTTTAAAACATTACATAAATTCATTTTTTGGTGATATCATTGTCTAGGACTCTTTATTTTAGATCAGTTTTGACATAAAGCGATACTGCATTGTCGAACCGTAAATTTCACACTTCGCAAATTTCACACCGTGAAAACATTGATAAAATACCCCCCAAATCTCCTGCATTTTGCATTCGATTCCAATTCTTCACATGCATGCATGGCATGATTTTATAACTGGCGGGGTTCTAACAGTTTTAAAGGTAAATTCAATTAGTTTTACAGTCGAAACATCTATATGAAGATTAATCATATATTCTTTGTTATTAAAGGTCAATTTCCTGTCACAGACTATATTCCCAATACAATAATATTGTATTTCATAGTACACTGTATTTATGTATTACGTATATTTTACTGCATAACATGTTTGTGTTTATCTCTTACGCCACCTGTGAGTGGCCTGAGATGCATAGTTTTCAATAAAGTTCTGTTCTGTTCTGTTCTGTTCTGTTCTGACAGGAGTTAAAATATTTAATTGCAAATCAATTATATGAGTCGGATAGCAAGAAAAAGTTTCTTTTGAGTTCATGCCCCAGATTAGCCAGCTTGTGTCCATTTAGATACAGAAACAATAGTCTTTTAATTTTGGATTGAGAATCTTTGGAGATTTTTCAATCAATGCAGGGCGATCATGCGCGGATCCAGAAAATTTTTTCAGAGGGGGTCCAACTTTGACAAAGTTGATGCGGGGAGGGAAGATCCAAATACCACTATAAGCGGACCAACATCGGCCCGTCAGCGAAACGCCGTTTAAATGGCGTTTCGCTGGCGTGCTGATGATGGCCCAACATTGAATATTGGCTTGATAGCTTTGTGATTTTTTCAGGGGATCTAGACAAAAATGGCTAAGAAACCCTATCTTTTGTGATTTTTCAGGGGGGTCCGGACCCCCTGTCCTCCCCCCTCTGGATCCGCACATGGCGATTTTCAATCAGTGTAGAAAAGAAGCATAGGTTCTGATCCACATGTGTAGTTACAGAGCTAATCTGTGCCTTTTGGCATATGCAAAAAATAGAGGATCATACATGAGTGCTCATGTTTTATTGAATTTATTAAACGAGTTGGGGAAAGGAGATAAAATGCGAGGCTTGCCGAGCATTTTATCTCTTTTTCGCAACGAGTTTAATAAAGGACCTTTGACGGTGGTAATGGGAATCACAGTGTATCGCTGCCTATAATTTTGATAAAAAATAAAGTCGATAAAATGCTTACATCTTCATATATAAGCTCGCTGTTGGTATCAATTTTATGATTTTGCGTTTAATTTCCTATTTCCATGAATGCACCGCTTTATTTTGGGGCTAAAATGATCACTTTTTGTATTATACATATAGGAAATAGAAAAATATTTTTAAAACATCATTCCCCCCCCCGAGTTCCAACTAATCCTTTTGCACGTAAGTGTGTTCTCATATTTGACATAATATATGTGAAAAGCTAGTTGGAACTCGGGGGGGGGGGGGGGTGGATGATACCCCACAGCCCAAAATATGACGTCTGGGCGAGCACGAACATTAGCATTTGGATTTTTGGTGTGCTCTCTTGAAAATCTTTTTTTCATGTATAATGAAATAATTAGTACAAGTAAGCTTCCTTTTAATAAACCATTAGTCATGAAATATTACACCCTTTTTAGCATATTTTTCTTTAGATTATGAAAATTGTCCTTTTACTTAATTCAATTGGTAGAGTATTTTGCACACATACTGTATCCATCCAATACACATAAACTACATGGCCTTTGACTAGGTGTACTTTACGCATGGATGAATGGTTACTATGGTGTACCAACAGGGTCAAAAAGCACCGAAGTGGTCGACCACTCGGTGTACGCCTATTTTGATATACACGTCCACGTCTAAATATAGACGTGCACGTCTATATTTAGACGTGGACGTCTAATTTTATATACACGTCGACGCCTAAATATAGACGTCCACCCGCAATTTAGACATCCACGTCTAAATAGACGTGGACGTCTATATGCGGGTGGACGTCTATATTGCGGGTGCACGTCTATTTAGGCGTCGACGTGTAAAATAGGCGTACACGTCTATATTTAGGCGTGGACGTGTAAAATAGGCGTACACGTCTATTTAGACGTGGACGTCTAATTTGCGGGTGGATGTCTATATTTAGGCGTCGACGTGTATATTCAAATAGACGTCCACGCCTATATATAGACGTGCACGTCTATATTTAGGCGTGGACGTGTATATCAAAATAGGCGTACACCGAGTGGTCGACCACTTCGTTGCTTTTTGACCCTTCTGGTACACTGGTAGCGGTCGACGAATATGCAATATTGAACGAACCAATCAGAAGGCAGCTCTTATATCCGGGTTGAAGGCATGCTGTGTAGCCACACAATGGTAAAACACACGTTTAATTCAAGGATGAAAACGTATGAAAATCAATTTATACACATATTTATTTATTTATTCAGTACCGGGTCCAGAGGGGTTAAAGGCTGTCGTGTTTTATTTAATTTTCATAGAAATTTCTTAGTAAATTGTAATAAAAGATTTTGGTAAAGTCGACCTCTCACCATCACCTTACCCTCTGTTATTATTTGTTAAATTAGTGATTACTTACTTATAGATTCGTTAGCATGTACTAGATTCTCGATCCGCAGCTGGCCCCATATTGATAACTGGCGCATTAACTTAAATCTATGTTTCATGCAATAGAAAAATATTTATGCCATTATAAATCCATAACAAAGCTCTCCATATTATACTGGCCCGTTTGAACTATCCCATCCATTTTAATTGCTTTTTAAATACATCCAATGTATCTGTTTGCACTTTTTGAGGAATGCGAACTGTTTAAATAAGGTATTATATTGTTAAGTTGTACGTAAATTTCTTTGATTGTCTATTTCTGACTCTGACAGCAATCAACATCATGTCATCCTAATACAATATACTTCCTGTCATAAATTGTCTAAACACCTTCATAAATAAGGTAATCTATCTACCTGTGATCCCTAATTGTAACGTGTCGCGTGAAAACCTGTCTGCGGGTTTTTCTACCAGGTTCCAATTTACCAAAAGCGTTTACGACTTATTTTGTCTTAAAATACAAGAAAACAGCAGATTCGGTTATATTGAGTCTGTTCATGAGAACTAACGGAAAGTGCAAGTTCTCACGCCCCTTGCACCGGCTTGTATTCTGCTTTCTGTCAGAACCCAATATTTTGGAAGGACCAGAATATGAAAAAAGTATCAACACTATATCGATGTACGGGGAGGAGTTTTACCAACTGACACCTGTTGCTACATCTAGATAATCTGGAAAAATGGATCCTTCAGTAAAAGAGAGAACCTACAATATCAGAAAACAGCAGACTTGATTTTATTTTAGTCGTTGCATGATCACGGCATGAAGTGTTACCAACTCCACGCGGCACAACGACAGCTGTTGCGACCTCTAAATAAGTTCGTACGTCAAAAATCGAGTTTCATCAAATGTTTGAAATTAAGGAATTTCGTACTTTTTGTCGAATAGTTAAGACAAATGATATAGGTCTCACAGCTGACATCATTTATGCTTCAAATTTACCAACCAAGGCTACTGCATTTCACACGATTATAGAGGCCGAAGAGAAATAAAAAAATCGACAAAGGTTTAAATACCTCGAAAGTATTATAATTCAGACCATCCTTCACTTAATATACATGTAACATGATTATGCTACGACCCATTTTCCTTGGTGTGTATAAACCAAAACCGTTTCATCACCTTGTCGTTCGCCCAAGATGTTTCCTACTTATCGCCCCGGGGAACGGACAAAAGCCCACTGGGACAAAAGCCCACTAGGACAAAAGCCCACTGGACAATATCCCACTGGACAAAAGCCCACTGCTTAATTTGGCAGGGTGGACAAAAGCCCACTTCTTTGGAAAAAATAGGTTTAAGTCTTTTATAAAACTGTTAACCCTGATCAGACTGCTCAATTCAGGGTAAGTCACACCTGCAGTGTGTTTTCACTGACATTATCATTTCTCCTGTATGTTGTGACAACCAACTTAAATTAGGTGTTAAAAGCCATTGATAATTGAAGAGAATCGCCCCACACCCACCCCCACTAGTCGTTTCGCCGCCATGGTCGATTAGACCCAGAATCAAATACAGGAATTTCTGTCTTGTATAGTTATAATCAAACGTCAAAATAGACTCGGTCTTAACTAAGTTATTTAATACAATACAATGAATAATATGAATCTTGCACAGCTCACATTCATTGTTTTTTCGGTCAAGTTCAAACCAGCATGCTCAGTTACAGAGGCTATAGTGTCGCTAGTTTAGCTGTCGAAATTTGCAGAGAGCGAATAACGAAGGTTCTGATCACACAGCGCCGATGCGAGGCTGTATCTTTGTTTTCGCATCCAACTCGCATGTAAGCTCATACATTATAAAAGCTACATAGATCTTAGTCTTTGAGGTAGCATGCTCAGCTTCAGGGGCTGGTTATAATAGTGATTAAATCGACCTGTCATGTTAGCCTACGACCATTATGGAAATATAGGCACCGAAATACACTTTGTATTTATGTTTTCTTGTGATTTAGATGTATAATCCATGCGCGGATCCATAGGAGGGGACAGGGGTGCGGACCTACATCCCTGAACAATTACGAAAATATAGGGTTTCTTATAATTACTTGTCCGGATCCCCTGAACAATGACAAAGCTACCAAGCCAGCATGCAGATTTTGGCCATCATCGGCCCGCCAGCGAAACGCCATTTCAATGGCCATTATCGGCCCGCCATCGAGACGCCATTTAAAACGTCATTTCGCTAGTGAGCTGATGATGGTTTTTAGTGACAAACAAATTTCTATTCTTTCGAACAACTTAAAGAGACTAAGTCTGCAACTAAGAATATTTTTCGATTTTTTTTATTTTGTTTTTAAATCATTTGTAAAAGTAGACTTAAGTTATGTTTTCACAATAAATCTGTTCACTATGTCATATAGAGAGTTAACTTTAACATAAATGCTGTTGTTTTGATACTGATAATTTGTTAAGATTTACGAAATTGGTAAAATGTATACCTGAATTTTTGTTTTTTTACTGTGTTCTTGAAAAATAGACACATTTGTTCTAAAATTAAAAGATCAAAAGTTACAGACTATGCATCTTTAACATGTCTTGGATGTTCAACGTATGCACTTCTCAGAAAACAACGTACGCACAATTTTCTTGAACTTTATTGATGAATTTGACCCCAGGACGGATATAAACCTACTTGTGAGGCCACAGAAGATACCAGGCACACAGTGATCAATATCCATTTGTACATCATCTAAAGTGGTCCTGCATCTAAACTGGTCCTGGCATCTACTTTAGTCATGCCCAGCTTCTAAACTGGTACTGGCATCTATTATGGTGCACTTAGCAGACTCTAAAATGGCCCCCTTTATATAGGTCTACCTGAAAACTGTGCAGTAATGCTTAAATCGGTATACAAGTGTTTATGAGTTTGATACACTAACTGGACTACAGCACGACAAAACCATACAACAAACTGACATGTGCATCTACTAAATGTAGCGAAGCCTCAGAAGAAAAAGCCGGCACCCATAGAGTCCCTGTATTTGCCACAAAATGTTAAACATTATATACAGAGTATCATGCCTTGCCACTAGAGGACAGAACTAGTATTCAGATTCCCTGTCATTGCCACTAGATGACTGAACAATTACGAAAATATAGGGTTTCTTATAATTACTTGTCCGGATCCCCTGAACAATCACTAAGCTACCAAGCCAGCATGCAAATTTTGGCCATTCATCTCCCCTAGTGGTCAATACTAGTACCAATACCCAGTCATCTCTCCTAGAGGTCAGTACTAGTACCCACAGTACAAGTCATCTCCCCTAGAGGTCAGAAGTAGTACCCAGAGTCCAAGTCATCTCCCCTTGAGGTTAGTACTAGTACCTAGAGTCCAAGACACCTCCCCTAGAGGTCAGTACTAGTACCCAGAGTCCCAATAATCTCTCCTAGAGGTCAGTACTAGTACCCAGAGTCCAAGGCATTTCCCCTAGAGGTCAGTACTAGTTACCAGAGTACCAGTTATATCCCCTAGAGGTCAGTACTAGTACCCAGAGTACCAGTCACAAACCCCAAGAGGTCAGTAGTAGTACCCAGAGTCCAAGTCATCTCCCCTTGAGGTCAGTACTAGTACCAATGGTCAAGTCATCTCCCCTAGAGGTCAGTACTAGTACACAGAGTCCAGTACATCTCCCCTAGAGGTCAGTAGTAGTACCCAGAGTCCAAGTCATCTCCACTGGAGGTCAGTACAAGTATCAAGAGTATCGGTCATCTCACCTAGATGTTAGAATTAGTACCAAGAGTCAAAGTTACCTCCCTTAGAATTCAGTACTAATACCAACAGTCCAAGTTATCTCCCATAGACGTCAAAGCTAGTACCCAGAGTCTCAGTCATCTTCATTGAGGTCAGTACTAGTACCCATAGTCCCATACATCTCCATATTGGTAAATGCTAGTATCCAGAATCCGAGTTATCTCCCTTAGACATTAGTACTTGTACCCAAAGCCCAAGTCATCTCTTCTAGAGGTCAGTACTAGGACCCAGAGTCCTAGGCATCCCCTAATGGTCAGTACTAGTTCCCCTAGTCCCAGTCACCTCCCCCTACAGATTAATTATAGTAAACAGAGTCCAAGTCATCTCCTCTGGAGGTTAGTACTAGTACCTGGAGTACCAGTCATTTCACCTAGAGGTCAGTACTACTATACAGTTTCCAAGTCATTGCCACTAGAGGTCAGTTCTAATACCCATAGTCCAAGTCATCTCCCATAGAAGTCAGTACTAGACTCAAGAGTCCCAGTTATCTTCTTAGAGGTCAGTACTAATACCCAGAGTCCTAGATATTTTCTCTACAGCTCAGTACTAGTATCCAGAGTCCTAGTCATCTCCCTTAAAGTTCAGTACTTGTACCCAGAGTCCAAGTCATCTCCCATAGAGGTCATAACTAGTATCCAGAGTCCGAATCATCTCCCATACAGGTCAGTAATTGTACCCAGAGATCAGTCATCTCCCAAAGTTGTCAGTACTAGTACAGAGAGTATTAGTCATCTCCCCTAGAGGTTAGTACAAGTACACAGAGTTCCATTCAACAACCCTAGTAGTCAGAGCTAGTACCCAGAGTCCCAGTCATCTCCCATAATGGTCAGTACTAGTACCCCGAGTCCAAAAATTTCCCCTAGAGGTCAGCACTAGTACCCAGAGTACCAGTTAACTCCCCTAGATGTCAGAACTAATACCCAGAGTACCAGACATCTCCACTAGATGTCAGTAATTGTACCCAGAGTCCAAGGCATCTCCCAAATGGAGAGTCCAAGTCAGCTCCCCTGGAGGTCAGTACTAGTACATAAAGTACCAGTCATCTCCCCAATGAGGCCAGTAATAGTACAATAGTCAAGTCATCTCCCTTAGAGGTCAATACTTGTACCCAGAGTACCAGTCATCTACACTAGATTTTAGTACTAGTACCCAGAGTCCAATTCAACTCCCCTATAGGTCCGTACTAGTACCCAGAGTCGACGAAACCTTCCCTAGTGGGCAGTACTAGTACATAGAGTCCAAGCCATCTCCCCTGGAGGTCAGTACATGTACCAAGAGTACCAGTCATTTTCCCTAGAGGTCAGAATTAGTACCAAAAGTACCAGTCATCTCACCAAAGAGGTCATTACTAGTACAATAGTCAAGTCATCTCCCCTAGAGGTCAGTACTTGTACCCAGAGTACCATTCATCTCCCCTAGATTTTAGTACTAGTACCCAGAGTCCAAGTCATCTCCCCTACAGGTCCGTACGAGTACACAGAGTCCAGGAAACCTCGATTAGTGGTCGGTACTAGTACACAGAGTCCAAGTCATCTCCCCTGGAGGTCAGTACTTGTAACAAGGGTACTAGTCATCTTCCCTAGAGGTCAGTTCTAGTACCCAGAGTCCCAAACTCTCCCTTTAGGTCAGTACTAATATCCATTGTCCCATATATCTCCACTATAAGTCAGTTCTAGTACCCAGAGTCCAAGTCATCTCACCTACATGTCAATACTAGTACACAGAGTCCGAGACACCTCCTCAAGTGGTCAGTACTAATACACAAAGTCCAAGTCATCTCCCCTGGAGGTCAGTACAAGTACCAAGAGTACCAGTCATCTTCCCTAGAGGTCAGAACTAGTACAGAGAGTCCAAGTCATCTCCATTGAGGTCAGTTCTAGTACCCATTGTCCAACACATCTCCTCTTTAAGTAAGTACTAGTATCCAGAGTCCACGTCATCGACGTTAGACGTCAGTACTTGTACCCAGAGCCCAAGTCATCTCTACTAGAGGTCAGTATTAGTACCAAGAATCACATTCATCTCACCTAGTGATCAGAGCTAGTACCCAGAGTCCCAGTCATCTCCAATAATAGTCAGTACTAGTTCCCAGAGTCCAACACTTTCCCCTACAGATCAGTACTAGTACCCAGAGTACCAGTCATCTCCCCTGGATGTCAGTACTTGTACCTAGAGTCCAAGTCATCTCCCCAATGAAATCAGTACTAGTTCAATAGTCAAGTCATCTCCCCTAGTTTCAGTACTTGTACCCAGAGTCCCAGTCATCTCCCCTTGTGGTCAGAGCTAGTACCCAGAGTCCCAGTCATCTCCAATAATAGTCAGTACTAGTTCCCAGAGTCCAAGACTTCCCCTAGAGGTCAGTACTAGTACCCAGAGTACAAGTCATCTTCCCTGGATGTCAGTACTTGTACCCAAATTCCAAGTCATCTCCCGAATGAGGTCAGTACAAGTACAATAGTCAAGTCATCTTCCCTAGAGGTCAGTACTTGTACCAAGAGTGCCAGACATCTCCCTAGATTTTAGTACTAGCACCAAGAGTCCAAGTCATCTCCCCTAGAAGGCTGTACTAGTACCCAGAGTCCAAGAAACCTCCCCTGTTGGTCAGTTCCTGCACACATAGTCCCATTCATCTCCCCTGGTGGTCAGTACTAGTCCCCAGAGTCCAAGGCATTTCCAATAGAGGTCAGTACTAGTAAACAGAGTATCATTTATCTCCCATAGAGGCCAGTACTTATACCCAGAGTACCAGTCATCTCCCCTAGAGGTCAGAAGTGGTACCCAGAGTTAAAGGCATCTCCCCTAGTGGTAAGTTCTAGTAAACAGAGTCCAATTCATCTCCCCTGGAGGTCAATACTTGTACCCAGAGTAGCAGTTTTTTCCCTAGAGGTCATTACTAGTACCATGCAGAGTACTAGTCATCACCCCTAGAGGTCAGTAGTGGTACCCAGAGTTGAAAGCATCTCCCCTAGTGGTAAGCCGTAGATAACAGAGTCCAAGTCATCTCCCCTAGAGGTCAATACTTTAACCCAGAGTACAAGTCATCTCCCCTACAGGTCAGTACTAGTCCCTGGGGGCGGGTACGCCGATATTTTCATACATAAGTAGGCTTGGTTCATTTTTTTTTTGTTTAAACGTTTGTATTTCAATTTTTTTTTTTTTTTTTTGGGGGGGGGGGGGGTTCAGAAAAACGAATATTTTTTAGGTACGAAGATTTTGTGGATATTTTTTTTGGGTCGTCACAAAATTGGACTATATCTAGGGGCCACTTCTATGCATTTTAGGGTCTTTTCTTAAGGTCAAGGTACAGAATGGGGGATATTTTTTGGGTTGCTAAAATTTCAAATATTTTTTTGGGAGTGCTTGAAATTCCTGATAATTTTTTGGGGGTGAACGGTAAATGCTGGGCCCGAGCCAACGTATGAAGAAAATATTAGAGTACCCCCACTAGGGTACTAGCACCCAGAGTCCAAGACACCTCCCCTAGTGGTCAGAACTAGTACACAGAGTCAGAGTCATCTTCCCTGGAGGTCAGTACAAGTACCAAGAGTACCAGTCATCTCCCCTAGAGGTCAGTACTAGTACTCAGAGTACCAGTCATCTCAACTAGATGTTAGAATTATTATCAAGAGACAATTCAAGAGTCCCCTAGAATTCAGTACTAATACCAAGAGTCCAAGTCACCTCCCATAGACGTCAGAACTAGTACCCAGAGTCCCAGTCATCTCCATTGTGGTCAGGTCTAGTGCCCATAGTCATATACATCTCCTTATAAGTCAGTACTAGTATCCAGAGTCCAAGTCATCTCCCTTAGACGTCAGTACTTGTACCCAGAGCCCAAGTCATCTCTCCTAGAGGTCAGTGCTAGTACCTTAAGTACCAGTCATCTCCCCAATGAGGTCAGTACCAGTTCAATAGTCAAGTTATCTCCCCTAGAGGTCAGTACTTGTACCCAGAGTACCAGTCATCTCTCCTAGATTTTAGTACTAGTACCCAGAGTCCAACTCATATCCCCTAGTGGTCAGTACTAGTACCCAGAGTCGAAGTCATCTCCCCTATAGGTCCGTACTAGTACCCAGTCCGAGACCCCCCCCCCCTTAAGATCAGTTCTAGTGCCCAGAGTCCAGGTCATCTCCCCAAATGGTCAGTTCAGGTACACAGAGTCCAAACCATTTCCTATGGAGGTCAGTACTAGCCTGTAAAGTACCAGTCATTTCCCCAGTGAGGTCAGTACTAGTACAATAGTCAAGTCATCTCTCCTATAGGTCAGTACTTGTATCCTGAGTACGAGTCATCTCTCCTAGATTTTAGTTCTAGTACCCTAAGCCTCATTCATCTCCCCTAGTGGGCAGTACTACTACCCAGTGTCCAAGTTACCTCCCCTAGTGGTCAGTTCTAGTACGCAGAGTCCAAGCCATCTCCCTTGGAGGTCAGTACATGTACCAAGAGAACAAGTCATCTTCCCTAGAGGTCAGTAATAGTACACAGGGACCCAAAATCTCCCTTGAGGTCAGTACTAGAACCCATAGTCCCATTCATCTCCCCTACAAGTCAGTACTAGTATCCAGAGTGCAAGTCATCTCCCCCGAAGATCAGTACAAGTGAACAGAGTACCATTCATCTCCACTTGTGGTCAGTACTAGTACCCAGAGTCGAAGGCATTTCCAATAGTTACAAGTGAACAATGTACCATTCATCTCCCCTAGAGGTCAGTACTAGTACCCAGAGTACCAGTCATCTCCCTTAGAGGTCAGTAGTGGTACCCAGAGTCAAAGGCGTCTCCCCAGTCGTCAGTTCTAGTAAACATGGTCGAAGTCATCTCCCCTGGAGGTCAGTACTTGTACCCAGAGTACCAGTCATCTCCCTTAGATGTTACTACAAGTACCAAGAATCGTAGCCATCTCCCCTATATGTCAGTACTAGTACCCATAGTCTTAGACACCTCCAATAGTGGTCAGTACCAGTACACAGAGTCCAAGTCATCTCCCCTAGAGGTCAGTAGTGGTACCCAGAGTCAAAGGCATGTCCCCTAGTGATCACTTCTAGTTAACAGAGTCCAAATCATCTCCCCAGGAGTTCAGTTCTAGCACCTAGAGTATCAGTCATCTCCCTTAGAGGTCAGTAAGAGTACAATAGTCAAGTCATCTCCCCTAGATGTCAGTTCTTGCACAAAGAGTACCAGTCATCTCCCCTAGACGTTAATACTATTACACAGAGTCCAAGTCATCTCCCCTACATGTCAGTACTAGTACTCAGAGTCCAAAACATTTCCCCTAGTGGTCAGTACTAGTATCAAGAGTCCAGGTCATCTCCCCTAAAGTTCAGTTCTAGTACCCAGAGTACCTGCCATCTCACCTAGATGTAAGTATAGTACAATGAGTCCAAGTTATCTCCCCTAGAAGTCAGTACTAATACCAAGAGTCCATGTCATCAACCCTAGAGTTCTGAGCTAGTATGCAGAGTCCCAGTTATCTCCAATAAGGTCAGTACTAGTACCCATAGTCCCATACATCTCCTCTATAAGTCCGTGCTAGTATCCAGAGTCCATATCATCTCCCTTAGACGTCAGTACTTGTACCCAGAGCCCAAGTCATATCTCTCCTAGAGGTCAGTGCTAGTACCTTAAGTACCAGTCATCTCCCCAATGAGGTCAGTACTAGTTCAATAGTCAAGTTATCTCCCCTAGAGGTCAGTACTTGTACCCAGAGTACCATTCATCTCTCCTAGATTTTAGTACTAGTACCCAGATCCCAAGTCATCTCCCCTAGTGGTCAGTACTAGTACCAAGCGTCCAAGCCATTTCCCTTAGAGGTCATTACTAGTACCCAGAGTACCATTCATCACCTTAGATGTCAGTACTTGTACCCAGAGTTTAATGCATCTCCTCAAATGGTCAGTTCAATTACACAGATACCAAGTCATCTCCCCTGTGGTCAGTACTAGTAAATAAAGTACTTGTCATCTTCCCAATGAGGTCAGTACTAGTACAATAGTCAAGTCATCTTCCCTAGAGGTCAGTTCTTGCACCAAGAGTACCAGTCATCTCCCATTGATCAAGTACCTAGAGTCCAAGTCATCTCCCTACAGTTCAGTATTAGGACCCAGAGTCGAAGAAACTCCCCTAGTGGTCAGTACTAGTACACAGAGTACAAGTCTTCTCCCCTGGAGGTCAGTATATGTACTAAGAAATCCAGTCATCTTCCCTAGAGGTAAGCACTAGTACCTAGAGACACAGAATCTCCCTTGAGATCCGTACTAGTACCCATAGTCCTATTCATCTCCCCTATTAGTCAGTACTAGTATCAAGAGTCCAAGTCATCTCCCCTAGAGATCAGTACAAGTTTACAGAGTCCCATCGATCTCCCCTAGTGGTCAGTACTAGTGCCCAGAGTCGAAGGCTTTTCCAAAAGAGGTGAGTATTAGTACCTAGAATACCAGTAATCTGCCCTAGAGGTCAGTACTAGTACCAGTCATCTCCCCTAGAGGTCAGTAGCGGTACCCAGAGTCAAAGAAATCTTGCCTAGTGGTCATTTCTAGTAAACAGAGTCCGAGTCATCTCCCTTGGAGGTCAGTTCTTGTACCCAGAGTACCAGTCATCTCCCCTAGATGTTAGTACTAGTACACAGAGTCCAAGTCATCTCCCCTACATGACAGTTCTAGTACATAGAATCCAAGACAACTACCCTAGTTGACAGTGCTTGTACACAGAGTAAAATGCATTTCCCCTAGTGGTCAGTTCTAGTAAACAGAGTCCAAGTCATCTCCCCTGGAAGTCAGTACTAGTACCTAGAGTACCAGTCATCTCCCCTAGAGGTGAGTTCTTGTACCCAGAGTACCAGTCATCTCGCCTAGATGTAAGTACTAGTTCCAAGAGTCCTAGCCATCCTCCTTAATGTCAGTACTAGTACCCAGAGTCAATGCCATCTCCCCTGGAGGCCAATATAAGTACCAAGAGTACAAACGTAATGGCCATTATAACCTTTCGTGTCTATTAATGGCATTAAAAACTAGTAAATTTGCATGTTTGATATTTTAGTTGCCTTTAAATATATAAATATGAAATTCATTGGCATTAAAAACAGTTAAATATCAGGAACTAATATTTATACCAAACACAGTGCCACTATTTTAGTGGTAATGGCCATTAAATTAATTCAAGAGCAAATGCAATGTTATACCATTAATTTATACCCTTTGTATGATCTAAAGACCATTAAAAATCAATCGGTCATTAATTTCTGTTTTATGATGTTATAATGCTCAGGAATTTACAGTATTAATGGCCATTACAAAAACTTATTACCATTAAAACCTCATTACATGTCTGTTAATGGCCATGAAAGATACATTCATGCATTTCAAATTACTGAAGTAAGGGGACCAATATGTAATGGCTATTAATATTTAAACAAGAATTTCATAGGCATAAAAGGGCTTTTAAAAGGGCGGCTGTAGAACGTCTCCCTGCCCTTCACTATAGTGTAGATTTTATTTTCTTGTCCTTTGGGATCATGGGTTTTATTGTGGAACTTTGAAACTAATAGAGGGTCACTGATGAAGCCGAAATGGCAGAAACTAGCTAGTCTGGCCCAGGATATATGCACACTCTAGTTTCAGTTCTTTGGTGCAGTCTTTACTTCCAAAGGATACCCTTTTAAGATTAGATTTTAATTTTGTGGACTGAAATACTTAAACCCATTAATAATGGCAATCAATAAAATACTTGTAATGTAGAGTATTTGATATTGCCCATTATTATATACCTATCACTGATACGACTTTAGAACTGCCTGTTTTCTGGCCATCTGATACAGAAAGCCGGATCAACGAACTGAGGTTTTCTGAATCCATATCACTATCCTTTAAAACGAGGCTAACGTCGGTTACCTGCTTTTGCGGCGACGTTACGTTAAGTAAATTGCAAGCATGGAACCAGAGACGGAAAACATGCTTACGTGACGTCAAGAAACGTAACGTTATGGCAAACGTTCCCGCAATTTTTCGAGACTAAAGACCAAAACAGGTTTTAAAATCAGAAAGAATGTCAGAAAAAGGCATATAATAAACAAATTATCATAATAGTAACTTGATCTGGCGTACAGTATCACGTCTCGTGGATGAGGCCATACCATTGGATCACCCTCGACGCTACGCGTCTTGGGTGATCTGATGGTATGACCTAATCCACTCAACGTGATACAGTACGCCAGATCAAGTTACTATTATGATAATGTGTATTTATGTGTACACTCATGTCAAGGTTAGTTTTTAATTTTTATTTTACAGCCTTTAAATACTTGCTGCATATTGCATCTATAGGCATGTTTGTGTAATGAAGAACTCCACCTCTCAGTGCTTCGTAGGAATGACAGGGAAAAGGCTGGGGGAAAATGAGTTTTAAAGGCAAACTCTATTAATTTCATGGTAAATCATAACATTTCCTGGAGAAATTTCTCCAGCATTTCTCCAGGATATGTTGAAGTTTATCATGGAGAAAAGAAATGAAAGTGGTTGTTTAATTTACAAGCATTCGTCTGTTCTTAGAAATAAGCAAACCCATGAGAAAATGTGATTGTGGGCCTTTGTGACCTTTTCAGACACAAACCAGCCTGCTCTCCTACCATAAACGGCTAGAGCCTTGAAACAGGATTTAGCAACTGCAAGAATACATAGGATACAAAAGAGATAGGTAGCAAATAAGCAACTTTCTAGTCAGATCAGAATGCAACAATGGGTTGTTGATCTATACTTATGTCGTTTGAATCTGGAGTAATGCAGTGGGGATTAGACAGCAAAAAATCCAACCCCCCCCCCCCCGGAAATTAGATAGAAACCCTAGACAGGGATATGGAAATAAGATACTTTTCAAAGTCTGGTGGTCGGAAACCCAGAAGACTAGTTTTATGAGTTGTGGCTCATTTATAAGTTTGAGATTTCTTCTCACCAAGAGAAAGTTACATGCATGTTTATAAGTGTTGCAAACTTGTTTTGGCTACTGTAGTATTTTACCTCAAATGGAACACAGTTTTTCGTTTTTGAAATTTTACACACCCTGAAAATTTGCATGCGCTTAGAAATAGCAAAACCCTAACTAGATTTAAACTTTGACGGAGAATGATATCAATCTCACTGCTCTGATATCTTGTAAAAACAAATATCTTAGTTTTTTGTTGGAATGAAAATACCTGTTTAGTACCCATTTTTGTACTTTCAGTGCAATACACCTGGGATAGATATCGTAGTATTTGCTCAACTATAAATGTCCATTAGAGATTACAGCAGACGATTATTTTCTAACATCAAATGGTGCGTTTTACGATGCAACACAAGCTGCTTAATATATAGTTCTACAGATAATAGGTTTTTAATGCGTTTCATGCCTAACAAGTACCATCATTTTGCCTGCTTCCGTCTGGCTACCTAATTGTATGTTTTGTTCTTGTGTCTGTATGTGCGAGCGTACAACTAGAAATGCACAGGCCTTTAAATACGAATAAGATCACAGATGTACGGTCACTTACATGTACTACATTTCATTTTATATTTAACTTTTACTGCTTCTTTATATCAAAGGAAAATATGCCTGTTTTCATATGGGAGTGGTGAGATCAATAAGCAGACCCATTCATGGAATAGCTATGCAAATGGGCGCTTCCAACTAAGAGTAGAGATCTATAGATGACGCCTTTTGTTTGGGTCACAGTCTTTGTGACATGGTTAGATAACTGAACCATTGTTGACTATGCTGATAAACAGCAACGCAAGCCATAGCTCAATATCTGTAACGGAAACGTGTTCCCCGAGTGAATCGTCAGATAAGTGTATGTGTTTCCCATTGGTGAAATAAATAATTGAGCCACGACTTTTGATTTCCAACAATGTGGTATGTTCGACCCACAAAGGCTCAGACCAGCCTGCGCATGCGCGCAGTCTGATCAGAGCCTTTGCTACTCGCTTGATTCTATGACTGTTAAACTACTGACCGAACAGCGTTTGGAGTTTCTAAGCTTAAAAGGAGGCTGCAAAGGCTCGCCTGAGTCTACACTTGTCAAAATGCCACATGGTTGGAAACCACATTTCGCGGCTCATGTTCACACTGGTCAATGTATGCTACAACGACCTGGTCGTGGCATTTTCCCGCACTGGTGATGGCTTAAAGGGTAAAAAAATCTATACCTGTTGACTTTATGATTTATTTATAAGCTTGCATTTATTTTATGTGTGCTGACACCTGGCGCACAGACCAACGGTAACATTGCAGTTTATGGCTCTGCCAAGCAATTGGGGATTTAATTTATGGTTTGGACGGCAAATCCAGCACAGATCTGGAGTTTTGCCATGACAGGTGCTTTTTCTAGTGTAACTGCCTAAATTGAGAGAAATCTGCTTGTCTACGCGCAGCTGTTGTCATATTCCCATGAAATAACATCCAAAAAACGATTACCACTTTGTATTTTTTTCTTGGTAAACTACACTGACCCAAAATGAAAACTTTACACTGTATTCAAAAGTATATATTTTGATCATTAATTAAGTTTCAGGGTTAATTTTTTCGGTCATCGAATCTTCAGTGCCTTATCGATGTCCCTGAAAAATTTATTGGATGAAAATCATAAATTGCATAATTTTTATGAATAATTCAGTTCTAAGGGGTCAAAATGAAAATTTCTAAAAAAACAATTAAATCAATCACACAGATTTTGGAAACATGAAATTACTGACTGCATGCTTTATGTGATGTTAAAAAGATCTTCAGCAACCAATGTGACCTCCATTTTTACAAACGCTTAGCAGAATGCGTCGCCTCATTGAAATTACGTAACGTTGTATGAGCACATTAGGGATACATATAAAATGCTAACAGAGGAGCATATTGGAGTCATTTAACGCATCCATTTGATGATTGGACCTGACCCTCCGACCGAATTCACCCTGAACATGTTCTATGGGGCTCATGACCCGGGATGAAGCAGGCCAAGGCAAGAGGTTGACGTTTTTAGCATGAAATTATGTGGTTATTTTCGTGTTGTGTGAGGCCGTGCATTGTCATGCATGATTATGCCCGGTCCGTTATTTTGCACGAAATGACTAATTATCATTTGTGCATGAACCCAGTAAAGACTAGCAATAATGGTTGCCGTTTCAAACGCTTACGTGGGTGAGTTAACGTGTTAACGCGAAAAGGACGTAACGTCGTCACACGTGCGCTACCAGGTCTTGCACGAACTCTGGCATACTCAGTTTTGTTGTACGGGTTCATATGATAATGAAAAGTCTATTTCACAGCCAAAATGATGCGCGATAACATTTACCGTAGACCCCACCTTGAGCACGCCATTAACTTGGTTTCTTTGATCTTTTGAAAGACGTGCCGTCACTAAATGGACGCGTTTTGTCACAATGAATTAATTTTTATTGCAAGTACTCAGCTGCAAATGTTTTCTTGTCGATTTTAAAACTGTCAATGAATCACCTGTTCCTCAGCACGTGCAACGTAAGGAACACGTTTTTCAGGCGTTGACACTTGAATTGACCTTGGATTTGAATAAAAATTGCATAATCGTTATCTGCGACGAAGTCTCGATAAGCATGCGTAAATCTTACAACGACATGTATACTAACAAAACAGTTATTCAAAGAAATAAAGTGTAAAGTTTTCATTTTGGGTCAGTGTAGCAAGTGTTTTATTGAGGAATTTTATTACAACGCACTGGGAGCATTTTTAAGCATTGATACAACGCACTGATGGTTGCACAGAAGTGCTGTGGTTGCTGGTGCAGACTTACCACAGCATTCGCTGTTCACATAAACGTTACAAAAATCACCATTTCAGCCAGCACATGATATTTCGATACTGTGACGAAGGCTCAGGCGAGACTGTGCAAACCTGCAGACTCCCAAGAGCCTTCGCTGCCAGCACAAAGGATCTTGATACTTATCGCATTGTCCAATGACTTGGCCTGCGCAAATGTGCAGACTCACCAGACAATTAGCTGCTGGCGTGAATAGCACACAAATCGCCATTTTAGGCAGCAGATTTTGTACAGTGGTGAAGGCTAAGGTAAGCCTGTGCTAATGTGCAGACTCGCCAGAGCCTTCGCTGCTCGCACAAATTTGCATTCAATCGCCATTTGAGCCACCACATACGAATTTTGAACTGTGACGCAGGCTCAGACTAGACTCGCCATAGCCATCGTTGTTCGCATGAATGACATCCTAAAATAGTAAGTGAGTATGATCAGGAAATATCGCAGTCACAAACTGCAGACAAACCCATAGCACTGAGAGAAATAGCCACACAACAAGCATGAGACACTAGGAAGACAAACTAAGCGAAGCATCAAGCTCTCTCTCTTCCCCATCAAGATGATCGCAAAACAAGAATGGACATAAAGTAACAAAATATAGAACAATTACAGAATCCTATAATGGGAGTAATAATCAACAACGCATCAACAACAACAGAGCCACCGCCTTAGAATAGACAGCAGCCTAAGCCACTGGGGTGCTAAAATGCATTTTACTGGAACCAAATCTTCGCCCTAGATTCTGCTGTTGTTGAAACACAAAAAAATGTTAAGCTCGCGTGGAGGCTTCTTAACTATTGCTATGTATCACAACGGGCAAACAATCCCATCAAATTAAAAGTTTTGGGGCCAATCGGAAAAATAGGCAGAAACACTATCAAAATGCGAACAGGGCTAGCTCTGGAGCGTCTCTGGTGAGTCTGCACATTTGCAGAGTCACGCTTAAGCCTTCATCAGTGTACAAAAACCACAACATCTATGCCTATTGACTGTATGAATTCTTTATAAGCTTGCATTTATTTTACTTGTGATGACACAGGTCTGGAATCAGAAACCGTCAGTAACATTGCAGTTTATGGCTCTGCCACGCAGTTGGCGATTTAACTCATGGTTTGACCGACAAATCCAACACAGTTGTGGAGTTTGACAGTGACTGGTGCTTTTCTCTATTGTGACTACCTAACTTGAGGGAATTTTGCATGTCTATTGACAGCTTTAGCTATGTTATCATAGTCCTATGAAATAACATCCAAAAACGATTGCTACTCTCTACATATTCCTAGGTAAACATCCAGTACTTTCGAGGAGTAAATGTGCCAGCACGGCGACGATAAGTTTCGAAACCACCGAGTGTCTCCTTGAGCAAGACACTTTGTTTGCTCTCCATAGTACCGGTTAAACACCAGAGAAGCGATGGTTTACTTCCAATATGAATGAAAAATTAATGCTTGTGACGTTAAGCTTCACCATAAAAAAAATAATTGAGCCATAACATGAGATTTCCAACAATGTGGAATTTGCGACAAGCAAAATCTCAAACCAGCATGTGCATAAGCATACGCGTAGCCTGATCAGAACCTTTGCAAGTCGCTTAAATATTCTATGACTGCTAAGCTACTGACCGAACAGCATATGAGTTTCTAAACTTAAAAAGGAGGCATGTCCCGGCTCGTCTGAGTCTATTCATGTCATAATGCCACGTTGTTGGTACTCACTATTATGTTTGTGAGATAAGGTCATTCCGGCGAATAGCCCAATGCAAAAAGAGATAGATAGATAGATAGATAGATAGATAGATAGATAGATAGATAGATAGATAGATAGATAGATAGATAGATAGATAGATAGATAGATAGATAGATAGATAGATAGATAGATAGATAGATAGATAGATAGATAGACAGACAGACAGACAGACAGACAGACAGACAGACAGACAGACAGACAGACAGATAGACAGATAGATAGATAGATAGATAGATAGATAGATAGATAGATAGATAGATAGATAGATAGATAGATAGATAGATGCGGCAAAATCAAAATTACACAGAAAATATAAACTTATTTTGGAATATTTGATAAACCGATAAAAACAATTATTTTGAACTTTTCAGTTGAAGTCTATACTTAAGGCCGAATCTTCTAACGCATACAGTAAACAATTTACTACAAAAGCTTAATTATGTAAAACAATTTTATTATTCTGTTATTAAGTACAAATTCAATATTATCCACATCATGTGTGAAAATTTCAGAACAATTTCTTGTGTATTATGCAAAATACAGCTTATTTAATTTTAAAGGGTCAAAATCGAAAGTCTCAAAAATCGAATTTAGGCTCAATTCTGTGTTTCTGTGAGGTAATTTTAATTTCATTTGTCATGCTGAACAATAAAATAACCCCGTCATTTGGAATAAAAAATGCATGAAATTCACGGTGGGTCATATTTCAGACCCCAGGACGAATATGGCATATCGCTTTCATCGGTAGGGCATCACCTGGCGTTTGCCTTTAGCTTGGCCAACTGTGGCTCAGCTAGGGGTTTTCATTAGCTCTGACTGTCAGTGAGTAATTAGCCATTTTCTTTGTTTCCTGATAGTATGATTATATATTTGATTGTGTCTGCGTGTTGATACATTGGATAAGTATCCAAGCGAGCTTAATATTTTTCCTTGATTGACAACAGTATAATCTTGGGCGAATATTTGGCAGTGAAATTAACTTAAGCCCTCAGTGACTTCGGCTAAGCATTCTTAGGCGGTGGTTCTGTTGTTGTTGGTTCATTGTTTATTGTTGCCTCCATTGTTTTGTGTGTGTGTGTGGGGGGGGGGGTATGGTTGGTCCTTGTTAAGTGTGCACTACTTATAGACGGATGGCTGAGAATGGGTTTGCTCCCCCCCCCTAGGGAATTTTGCAGACATATCCTATCTTGTAGAGAATTGAAAGCCGAGTCTTTTAAGAGATGTTTGCACTCTGTGCTCCGGGGCGTTAGTCTGTAAGAGCCTGTAACATACGTTACTTAATCAAACTAAGAAAAAGTAAATTGAAAGTTTGGGCTACAAATTAAAGACATTAAAATATTTATTTTTAAAAATCATTCATATAGTCTGCATACTGGATATCTTAACTACGTATGACAGCCATTTGAACAAAATTGCGGCTTCCTAAGGTGTCATATGCGTTACATAAATCAGATAACCCATTAAAATTTGCAAGTGTGGCTAACATCATTTACATTCACAATCTCTCTGAGTGTTTTGCAAAATGTTTTTAACCATGTCTGACTAGCTTATGCAATTGGCTAACAGAAAAATTAAAGTTTGTTTCCCTAGCTTAAATATTTTTTCTGAAATAAGCAATTAAACAACCCTACCCCTACCCAGTTTTAAGGTGAAATGTTTGGTATTAAAGCTAAAGTAAAAATAGTTAAAAAATACTTGCAGTTGATGAATGTGTTTCATTGTTTGGGATTTATTTCCTTATATAAAAAGACTCATAAATCTGCAAGTTTGTTGCAAAATTTTTAATATCAGAGGCTGTAACATATGTTACCTGATGTAATAAATGGGCAAGCTCATTGTCTTTAAGTAAGATATGCCTAAAAATGTTCCAATCTCCTTGAGGGAATTCTGCAGACATATTCCTTCTTATAGTACAACTCAAGCTGCATCAAATAAGGGATGTTTGCACTCTCTTTGATTGGGCGTTAGTCTGAAACAGCGTGTTACATGCGTTACTATATCAAATAAAGGAAATGTAGCTTAAAAGTTTGAGCTAAAATTGTGAAAAAACTCGCAGCTGTTGGATATCTTACATTGTTTAGGGATTATAAACTGGCTCCTATGATAAAGTCTTATAGATCTGCTAGTTGTCATCAAGTTTTAAAGATCAGAGAGCGTTACATATGTTAGCGTGATAAGTAAAATCATCAAACAGTATTTTGACATCAAGCTGAGTAAAGGCCTGCTCCATCCTATTCCCCTTTGGAATTCTGCAGACAAATTACATCTTATGTAACCATTCAAGGTGCATTTAATAAGAAATGTTTGCACTCTGTAAGTCGAGGCGTTAGCCTGTAACAGCTTGTTACATATGTTACTATATCAATTTGAGAATAAGAAATTTGAATATTTGAGCTACCAAAGAAGACATTAAAATTATCTAATAAAGTGACATTCTTATAGTCTTTATACTGGATGTCTTTGCTACATATGGAAGCTGTTTAACATTAATACGGCTAACTGTGGTGTTATGTGCGTTACATGAACCTATTTATAATTTAAAAGCTATAATTGTGGCTATCGTCATGTAGTTAAACAACTACTATGACTTGGTTTCAAACTGTTTTATTAGACTTTACAAACATATACTCAATTGATGAATAGGAAAAACCAAGTTTGCTTTTCTATCTTAAATATATTGTCTTATAGGAGCTAATACACAGCCCTACTCCCAGTTTTACAGAGAAGCGAATTTTGTTATTACCGTTTAAGTAAAACACATGAAAGCGATTACAGCGTGTGGATATTTTTCATTTTCTAAGTCTGTCTTGCTCATATATCTACAAGATGTCATTAAGTTTAAGATCAGGACACTTAATGTGTACTTATTAGTCTTTGGTGCCAAAACACTAGAAATTATATTCATTTCTGATTATCAAGCCCATGGACTGGTGTTACAGATGTTATCAATTACCTTTTGGACACATTTCCTAATACTGTGCATATAATGCTAAATATAGAGCCACAAATAGAAAAGATAGTTTTACATTTTTACAAGAAAATGCAATAAATGAAATGGTCCAAACTATTTCCCATCGATTTAACACTCATGTTAAACGTTTGTCGTTGTCTGCTTCTGTGGTAATCATTATTATCACACGCCTCCTTGCAGCTAGTAGAATCATAACACAATATTTCAATCATTTACTGTTATTCAATTTTACCACCAGTCCACTCAAAATTGACGAGCCATTATCAACTTTCCAATTTTGCCATTTATGGCTTGGAACATTCGGAAACTGATATGAATTCATTATAGTTGGCTCTTTGAGTATGTGTTTCAAGTGATACTCTGCAAGTAGGAGAAAGACTAAAGCTTTACAAGGAGGAAAACTATGCCATTAAGAGCAATGAGTACCTGGACTGATGTACCTTGATATTTCTGTGATAAAGAATCATATCTTAGCTGGTTAACTTTTATAAATGTAGCCTTTCCATACATGCAACCCACATATTTTCATCTAATAATGTCTCTGCACTTATTATCTTTCCCCAGGGATTCAAAAACTTATTTGAAGTCTTAGTACTTCTGAAGTGCTGAAACCGAGGTAACTCTTTCCCTTCAGATAAACGAACTAGATGTATCACAGCAGATAAAGCAATGAAATGCAAGATGAACAGAGCGCAAATTAGACCCTTTCAATGATTCACTAAGTCTCTAGGATAAGAGCGCTATAGGATGTAACATATATAACTTGTCATAATAAATGAGCAAGGGCATTGTCGTGACATCCTTTTTGATTACACAGTCAGAGGCAAGTGTTTTCAATTTCAGTGTTTTCAATGGATCATGAAATGAGGCACCTTATCAACTTGTTTACTCTGTATAAATCTTACATAGAGCATAATATAGAACTACTGGTTATCCAATTCTACCTATAGTCCATTTTCCTTCTTTTGAATGCAACAGCTAATGATATGGCTGCACATTCTGAGAAATCATAGGTTTTACATTATTTTAAGGCATGCTTCAATGTAATGACATCAAAAAACAACCAACTGCAAACATAATTGATGGCAATGTCTAACTTCATATTCATTCTCTTATACCAGATAACTTTCAAGGTGTAACAGAAATTGTTTCAGGCGGTCTGCCAAAACCATCAAGAGTCAACATTGTAACTAAAGAAAACTTATATAGTTCTTTGGGTGCAGCAAAATACTATTGATCTAAGACCTGAGGACTTAAGCATGAAAAGACTGGATAGGTTCTGCAGTTAGATTGCTCTTGCCACTTCACAGGAAGAGATATATACCAGAGTCATACACTATTGTGTGCGTATATGTGAAATGGCATTAAACCCATATTTAATCAGGTGTTTGATCCCATGACACTGACATGCTGTTTCTGCTTTTAAAGAATGCTAAGGATTTAAATTTGGCTGAGTCAAGTTTTTTGACGCTGGCACTGGCCACACATACAAAGAAAATTAAGTCTTTTGATGGCTAAAGAGGAGGATCACACGAAATGCTTATAAGTGATGTTTGTCACAATTACCAATTTTAAGAAGTAATCTTAATTAATGTAACACATATAACACCATAGAAAGCTGTATATTTGTGAAAAAATCTTTTCTCATGTATCAAAGGTATTCAGCATGCAAACTACATGAATAATTCAAATAAATAGATAGTTTTATGTCTTCTTTCTGTTTCTCAGACTTTCAATTCATTTATTCTTAAATTGATATGGTAACATACGTATCATACCATTACAGGCTAACCCCCTAGTTAATAGAGTGCAAACATCTCTTATTTGATGCAGCTTGAATTGTTCTTTAAGGTAGGACATGTCTGCACAATTCCCAAAGGGGTGGAGAGGAACAGGATTGTACTCAGTTTGCAGTCCTAATACAATGCCATGATTCTACTGGTTGTGATGAAATGGGTGATTATTTTGCAATAGAAGCAGACACAATGATAGACATTGTGAGGGTGACTTGAATAAAGATTGTTTTTGAATAATTTTATTTAATAGGAATATTTATTAAATTGTGTCATTTAAATGAGAACTATTATTTTCTATCTATATGTCTATATATTTTAATATTATAGGCATTAGGAAATATGTGATTAAAAAGGTTATATATAACATAGGTAACACAATTCCATGGGCTTGTTATCAGCAATGACTGTAATTACTAAGACTAAGGCACCAGAGGCTAGAGATTAATAGGAAAACATGTGAAAAAACAGTATTTTTCTGAAATATCATCTCTTACTTCCAAGAAAATTTCCTAGCTCATTCATTATGCCATGTAACATACGTTACATACTTTAATAAGTGCTCTGATCCTGGTGTCAAACTTGCAAATGTATGATTCCTTATTGCATTAGCAAGACAGTGCCAAAAATGTAAGATATCCACAAGCGTCAAATATTTTCATATATTTTTCTTCAATAATAGATACCAAAATTGGATACTTAAAATTGGGGGTAGGGTTGTTTAATAGCTCATATAAAACAATGTATTTGAGATAGAAAAGATAACTTTGTTTTTTCTATTAGTCAAATAAGTATTTAAGTAAACTAAGATTGAAAACACTTGTAAAAATGCACACATCATCTGTAAAATGAATGATGTTAGTCACGATTTCAACTTTCAAAGGGAAATTTAATCTATGTAACGCATATAACTCCATTGAAGGCTGTAATTTTGTTTGAAATGCTGTTTTTATGTAGCTTAGGCATCCAGCTTGCAAACTACATAAGAAATTTGAATAATTAGATGGTTTAATGTCTTCTTTCTGTAGCTCAAAACTTTCATTTTGATTTTTTCCTTAGTTTGTTACAGTAACATATGTGACAGGCTGTCAGAGACTAACGCCCCGGAGCACAGAGTGCAAACATCTCTTAAAAGATGCGGCTTGAAATTTTCTTCAAGATAGGATATGTCTGCGAAATTCCCTAGGGGGGGGGGAGCAGGACCTTTTTTAGCTCGAAGTCTATTAGTATCTAGTTTTGCAATCATCACGCCGGAAGAGAAAGAGAGCTGGATTCTTTACTTTGATTGCCTTTTAATGTCATTTGACAACTGGTGTCCTGTGTCTCTTCCTTGTGGTGATCTGGGTTGGTCTACAGTGTGTAATTGTGGAGTTTCCTAGTCATACTACTTACTTTTCATGTGATTTTGCTCAGTTTAATTTTTAAAGTCCACGCTGTAAGCACCATCTGCACGGCTCTGCTTTAAGCTAGCAGAATAAATGTTTTACCATGGCCATCCTGCTACTCTGATCGAAACCCACTCGAGCACATATGCGACACGACTGTCAGGAAGTATCTAATTACTTTTGTGTACGTATGTCTGTAGAAGTTTATAGATAAAGAAGATAGAAATTGGAATGTTTTCATTTTATTTTATGAATAATAGAATGCAAACTGACATATACCTTTGAAAATAAATCAGAATCATGTCTCATAAAAATGGAATACAGTGACAAATTGCTAGTCTGTTTTCCGTATTGATTTGTTTGAAAAATGGGAAATTTGTGACTTTACTTTTTTGAAGTTTTCAACTCAAACTTCCATATTTTAAAAGTTCTAAGTCACTTGTCTCTAAAAATAAGCATGCATCACGGGAAAACATTGTTCTTATGTATTCCAAAATATTTTTGAATTCAAAATTGAAGTTTTTAAGAAAATGCCAAAATAAAAGTGTATACGTTAGAAGATACCTTTGGTGTATATGGTTCTTGAATGTATAAAATACTGTATGTGTTTTGTCTGTTTACAATTAAAGCCCCATTCTCACTGTGCCGATGTAGCCACGGTTCATCCCGATGCAGGACAGCCGGTATACCGTGATGCACCGGGACACATTTCATAAAAAATAAATTGCGTTCTCACCTTGCCGACGTTACCCCGGTATAGCCCCGGTTCTCGAGAAAGCAAGGCGCCGGTTGATCCCCGGTTCACCACGGAGCACTTACGGTGCAGCACGTTGGAGCCACGGTTCGTGCCGGTATACCCCGGTGTTACCCAGGCTGTTAACGGTGATGTCCCTGTAATTGCCGGTTGCGCCACGGTTACATGCCGGTAGGGCCACGGTTGCGCCCCGGTGCTACTCTACACTATAAAACCAGGATAAAAACGTGGAGTAACATCAGTTTTCTTTTGTCTCTATCGCATAACAGTTATGACACAAATTGGACTGCACAGCCATTTTCGAGTTACTAGAGGAATCATGATCTGTGTAGCGAAAGCAAATGCCTAGTAACCTCGCAGCTCATTTGTATGACAATTAAGCAGAAGCAGACCTGTTTTCTTACGACGTTGTTGATCTGGGCCCAGAATTACAAAGCCTCCTTAAGTTAAGTAAGACTTAATTTAAGTATTGATACATCAACATGTACATTAAATGCTAAATAAATTGCCAAGACCGTAGCAGTACTCATGGTCAAAGATATCATTGTGATCTACAGAAAAAATGAAACTATTTTGGTTTTAATCAGTTTGGAAACGTTATCTTTCGCATCCTGGAAATTCAATACTTAACTTATTAAGTACTCCTTAACTTTAAGCATACATTGTAAATCTAGGCCCAGATTGTCTTGCTTTTTCGTAAAAATATATAAACACTTTGAGCGGGGCATGTGATTTCCAACAGTGTGCTATTTTGAGAAGTGTAGACTCAGACAAGCCTGTGTAGTCCCCAATTAAGCTTTTAAGTTGTTCGGTCAGTAGCTTAACAGTCATAGAATAATCAAGCGACTAGCAAAGGCTCTGATCAGACTGCGCCTAGACGCAGGCTGATCTGAGGCTTTGCTAATGGCAACTACCACATTGTTGGAAACTCTTCAGTAACTATAAGTGCATTTATTCATAAGCTTTGTAAATGAGCACATTTATACCGCTGGCAATTCAACCAACTTGTGACGAATGGACCTTCCCATCCTTATCATTTGGATGAATCCACTTTCATTTTAGAGGCAGCCGGAGTGACTTTTCATTTTTATTTTGCATTTATTACATATACATATGCAGTGGAACCGCACGGTTTATCACGGTGGAGACACGGATGTTCCCGGATTGCGCCGGTATCGCCCCGACGCCGTCCCGGTGGAGACACGGTTGCTCCCAGCGTCTTCCCGGTTTATCACGGTATTTGACAGCTTTCCCGGTTACTCCCGGTGAGACCCGGTTGTTTTAAACATTTTAAAACAACCGGGGACATGAGCCGGTTCAACACGGTTCAACACGGTTCATCCCGGATCTCCAAGGTTGTGCACGGTGCCGCCACGGTTGTGATACGGTTCATCCCAGATCGTCAAACCGGGATGAACCGGCACCTTAAACCGGGACAGTGAGAACGGGGCTTAACAGTGCAACCAGTTAAACTGCCAACGTTGTAATATCTCCAACCGCACCCCAAGCTCTTCACATAACATATCCCAACGTGCTTATCACGCAAAAACACTCTTCTCTTTTATGCTAATTATTGCAATAATTATTCCTTTTCGTTCATGTTCAATAGACATCGGTTTTTACATGATTTTTTGTAACTTGAAGAGAAATTGACAGTTATCTGGTTATGGCGTGGTTGATTTTTTTTCGTTTGTTTGATTTGATTCTTTCCGTCCCATCAGCAATCTTTCAGTTATGTAGGGACGGGACCAGTCTTTGTTTGATTTGATTCTCAACGTCCCATCAACAATCTTTCAGTTATGTAGGGACGGGTCTTCCTAGGTTGAACCAGTCTTTGTTTGATTTAATTCTCTACGTCCCATCAACAATCTTTCAGTTATGTAGGGACGGGTCTTTCTAGGTTGAACCAGTCTTTGTTTGATTTGATTCTCTACGTCCCATCAAAAATCTTTCAGTTATATAGGGACGGTTCTTCCTGGGTTGAACCAGTACTAAGTTAGGATTAATGTTCTTGTTCAAGGACACAACGCAGTGACGCCGGTGAGGCTCGAACCCGTGGCACCTCGGTCTCGAGTCAAGCACTCTACCACTGAGCCATTGCGCTCCCAGGTTGAACCAGTACTAAGCTAGCATTAATTTGTCTTGCTCAAAGACGCAACGCAGTGACGCCGGTGAGGCTTGAAACCCGTGGCCCCTCGGTCTCGAGTCAAGCACTCTACCACTGAGCCACTGTAATCCCATGGCATGGTTGAAATGCGATTATCTGGTTTTGGATTATTAAAATATGAGGTTCGTGTCATCTTATCTGGGGATTAAACAATAGCTGAAGACAATAAAGATAAAAACAGCATTGAATTCACATGTCGAATAAATTTAAGGTCCTAATAAATATATAAAAAAAACCCACTTACGGCCCTGTCACACTACGACGCATAGTACCAGCGTATATCGACGTATGAGAAATTTAGCAAGTACGTTGGTGTATACGTTAGATGTAAGTTATAAACACGCTACGTACGTTGGTATACGCTGACATACGACGTAGAGGTCCAAAAACTTGTACATCCATCAATTTTTTTCAGCGTCTGTACATGTACATGCTTCTATACGTTAAGACATAAGTTAGATGTATGCAACAGGTAAGTTATGCATAGTTAGTGTACGTAAGGCCCTGTCACACTACGACGTTTAGCACCAACGTATGCCGACGTATGAAAAAAATCAGCAAGTACGTTGGTATACGCTGAGTACGTTAGAAATACGTTTAAAACACGTTACTAATACGCTATAATACGTTGGTATGCGTTGACATACGGCCAAGAGGTCCAGCAATTTGTGCATCCATAAAAGATTACAGCGTATGCGAACGTACTGCTTCAATACGTTAGGCATACGCTACATGTACGCAGCGGGTAAGTTATGCATACGTTAAAGGTACGTTAGCACCAACGTATGCGGACGTATGAGGAATTAAGCAAGTACGTTGGTGTACGCTGAATACGTTAGAGATAAGTTTTAAACACGTTACGAACACGCTACTGTACGTTGGTATACGTTGTCATACGGCGAATAGATCCCAAAATTTTGTACTTGCATATAAAATCTTCAGCGTATGCCGACGTATTGCTTATACGTTAGGCATAAGTTAGATGTACGCAACGGGTAAGTTATGCATACGTTAAGGTACGTTAGCATCAACGTATGAAAATTCACCAAGTACGTTGGTGTACGCTGAATAAGTTAGAGATATGTTCTCAATACGTAACGAACACGCTACAGTACGTTGGTATAAGTTGTCATATGAAAAAGTGGGCCCAAAATTTTGTTCTGTTTTATACGTTTGGCATAAGTAAGAAGTACGCTACATTTAAGTTATGCATACGTTAACGTACGTTATATGTACAATTCAGCATACGTTAGACGTTCGTTGTGCATACGTTTCAAGAACGCTAGTGATACGCTGGGCATACGCTTTTATACGCTGATACAAGTATAAGGTATGTTACGTCGGGAATAAGTTATGAATAAGCTACTCATAAGTTAGACATACGTTCTATGTTCGTTTCGCGTACGCTTTGCATAAGTTCAGAGAGAGGCTTCCTCTGATTTTTTATTAGATTTCAGCGTATGCCAGCGTACTAGATATATATTTCATACGTCGGCATACGTTGGCTAAAACGTTATAGTGTGACAGGGCCTTTAGCACCAGCGTATGTGGACGTATGAGAAATTCAGCAAGTACGTTGGTATACGGTGAATACGTTGGAGATAAGCTTTAAACACGTTACGAATACGCTACAGTACGTTGGTATAACTTCTCATACGGCGAGTAGGTCCAAAAATTTTGTACATGTTAATACGTTAGACATAGGTTATATGTACGCTTCGTGCAAGTTACGCATACGTTAACGTACGTTTCATGTACAATTCAGTATAAGTTAGACGATCGTCGTGCATAAGTTTCTCATAAGTCAAGAACGCAGGTGATACACTGGGCAGACGCTGTTATACGCCGCTACAATTATAAGTTATGTTACGCTGGGAATAAGTTACTCATAAGTTAGACATGCGTACAATGTTCGTTTAGCATACGCTTTGTATAAATTTAAGTTCAGAGCGAGGCTTTCTCCGATTTTTTAATTCGATTTCAGCGTATACCAGCGTACTGGATGTATTTTTCATACGTCGGCAAACGTTGGCTAAAACGTTATAGCGTGACAGGGCCTTTAGGTTCGAGTTGACCAAACTAGGTGCGAATTGCAGGGGCGGATCCCCGATTTCTGGAAAGGGGGTTCTTGTGTATAAGGGGGGGGGTCGCCTTGCTTATTTTATCTCATATTTGTCAAATATACCATGAAAATGTGACCAAATTATTTCATTTTCATAGGATATTTAAAAAATAGGCGGCGTGGAGGGGATTGGGCGAACCCCCTGAACCCTCTTTGGGTCCGCCACTGAGTTGACTAAAGTACAAGCTAAGGTACAAGTTGACTTCGGTACGAATTGCCCTTTAAAGCCAGATTTTATATCTCACAGGAAACTCCGTAGGCAGGTTTTCTCGACAGGTCTTAATTTGGGTGCGCAGGCAGATAGATTCATTGTCTATGAAGGTGTGAAAATTCTAAAAAATTGACATTTTATGACAGGATGTTCATGTATATTGTATCGGCATTTATTGCTGTCATAAATAATCTATCAAAAAATCATGAAAAAGTTAATACAAGTTTGACTTTTATTTAGTCGCAGATTTTTACCAGTTCTTATTTCCTCGAAAAATTCATTCAGTTACAATGGATGTAATTATGAATTACTTATAATGGCTTGGAAACAGGTAAGTAGATGAAGAGTTTTATAATTGCATTTATGATTTTATAATGGCATGAATTATTCATTATTTTTGTTATTTTTGTATTTTTTAGTTATGTTGCATGGGTATAGACAAAAGTTAATGTACCAGCTATTTTCTGACCACGGTTAAGCTCCGATATGGGCCAGCTGCAACTAGTTTATTTTCTGGTACATGTTAAAAATTTTCTGGGGGAGGGGTTCGGTGTAAGTAGCAATGAGTATTTAAGACATGAAAAACGTTCTTAACCCATATAAGCATAGCGTCCTTTTTGTGGGACATAGGCAAACAGTGCAGAACCAGATCAGACGCCACAAAATGCGGCGTCAGATCAGGGTCTCCACTGTTTATAAAATGTTATATTAAAATTTGAATGAATTAAAATTACAACTTACCACCCAACAACCATTAAATTCGAAATGGATTCATCCAATTTATAAGGGTGGGAAATTCCATTCGACATATGTGGGTTAATGCGGACAACAAAAGTATATTGAATCGTTTGCGTTTGACTTTTACCTAGAAAGAATATATTGGCTTCGAGCTTTTACCAAAAAAGTATTGTATTAAATTTCATGTCTCAAGATATTTGTTTTCGCACCAGAGAAATAAATAAATAAATAAATGAGTAAATAAATAAATAAATAAATAAATAAATAAATAAATAAATAAATAAATAAATATGCCACGGTAGTGTTCGTGTTGTTTTTTCTCATCTGAATAAAGTTTGTGTTTTACCATGCATTGTGTGGCTACAAAGCATGCCTACCACCCGGATATAAGAGCTGCCTTCTGATTGGTTCGTTCAATATTGCAATATTTGTCCACCGCACCAGTGTACCAGAAGGGTCAAAAAGCACCGAAGTGGTCGACCACTCGGTGTACGCCTATTTTGATATACACGTCCACGTCTAAATATAGACGTGCACGTCTATATTTAGGCGTGTACGTCTAATTTTATATACACGTCGACGCCTAAATATAGACGTCCACCCGCAAATTAGACGTCCACGTCTAAATAGACGTGTACGCCTATTTTACACGTCCACGCCTAAATATAGACGTGTACGCCTATTTTACACGTCGACGCCTAAATAGACGTGCACCCGCAATATAGACGTCCACCCGTATGTAGACGTCCACGTCTATTTAGACGTGGATGTCTAAATTGCGGGTGGACGTCTATATTTAGGCGTCGACGTGTATATAAAATTAGACGTACACGCCTAAATATAGACGTGCACGTCTATATTTAGACGTGGACGTGTATATCAAAATAGGCGTACACCGAGTGGTCGACCACTTCGGTGCTTTTTGACCCTTCTGGTACACCATTGGTTACAGTACCTTGCTGCATACTATTGCACCAGGTAAATACATTGTCATCAAGGTTGAATATGGACTACAGTTGCACTTCAAAATATTTCTTAACAAATCAGACAGAAAAAACAACAACAAAAATAATCATTAAAATCCTTATGATTTGGGACTTTAAAATACTTTCACTGCGATTTTTAATCGAGTATTGATGATGTAATACCCTTACACGTGAAACTAATTGATTTCTAAATGTTTTGGTGAAGTCAAATTTTGTAACCCCTACCCCCTTTGGTAGCGTCTCATTTTTTGCTTCAGGGGTCTGCCTGTCTAATTATAACCTTGATTCGTTCCTTATACATCAAGCGTCCTTTTCAAAAGGATGCCGGTGATATCTTATGCGTAGGGAAGTTTTGGGAAGCATCTGAAAAATAGGCAGATACCCTATCAAAGTGTCAGAGGTCCTTCAATAATACAAGAGCATGAATGTTAGATTCTATTTATCATAGGACAAATACTTTGAAATCTCATTTCTGGCGTAAAAACGTTATAATTTTTTCATTTTGCGCGCAATGTTGTTATGGATGTCATAACGTTTCCCGTAAATCTATAAACCACCAGTGGTTTATCGATTTTATTGCATGGCGTTATTTCACTTCCAGACGCGACGTCATATGATAATAAGATTTTCTCGTGACGCGGCTTGTAAATAGCTAAGGGCTAGATTAAAGTTTCCCTCAATTTCATATATGTTTGGATGGTGGACCCCCTTTTTAGCTAACAATGTGGTCATAGGATGTCCGTCGTACGTAGGTCTGTTGTGGCAGCCACCCGTCCGTTTTTCTGTCTTTCGGTCTTCTGTGAATAATACCACTAGGCGGAATTTCACCAAGCTTAACAGGTTTGTCGGTCAAATTTCAGAGTTGTTAAAAATTTCTACTTTATTAAGAAGTCTTCTTGCCATGGCAACCAAAATTAAATACTATAAAATTTGGTCAATACTTCTGGTCAGATTTCAAAATAATTTGGTACACTTATTTTGATTGGTTTAAAATATGACCACCAGGTGGCGTGGCCTTTTTTTCCAAAGTCCTTTTTATTTGGGGAAATTGTTTTTTTAAATCTGAAATTTCAATGCCAAGTAAGGGAGACAACACTTCTTGTCTGAAATTATTTGATCTAGAGCCTTGATATTTGGTATGTAGCAGCAGCTAGTGGATCTATACCATGTTTGCTCTAAATACAACCATGGGGCCAAAAATGGACCCGCCCAGAGTGTCAACATCCTGTTAATTTTGTCAACATAATGCATTGATAGACACTTTTCCATGTAAAGCTTTATAATGAAGCTTCTGATCTATAAAGCATCAAAGCTGTGATTGGGAGGAGCTATGATTTGCTATTATCCTTATTAACAGTCATTCTCTGGCGAGCGACCTCTGGATTGAAGGCCCTCTTGTTTCTATTCTTGAGAGACATATTGATTTGGCCTGTGTCATCTGTTACAAAATCATGTCCATTCTGTCATTCAAACTTATGAAGGAAAACGCTCAAAAGTTATGTAGAATATTCACGAATAAGCTTTGTGGTGCTTAGGGACCTATTGAATTTTGGCATCCAGTTGTGCTTAAAAAACATCGGCAACATTCTGATATTGCTTTGAAAAAGTTCTAACGTACTATTTCTAATGCTTGATTAGGACGTTTTCTTCATATCCTTAAATCATCAGATTGTGCCAAAACGCACATATTTCGCTTTACTGTTGACAAAATCACTCAAATTAATTATTTCAAGCCTCTTTGCAAATAGCTGCTTATTCGAGATGGCGTCTCAAGATGAATCCATGACATAACATAAAAATATTAACCAGCAGAACGCTACAGCCATAAATACTATACTGAACAAAGTGAAAACGCTGCAATACAATATTCTATATTTTGTGAGAAAGTATTGGACAAAAGGTATTTACTAAAGCTTAATAATGTTTCCCAGAAATCTAGCAAACGATTCGTCAAAACTCCACCAATGTGTCTCTTTTGGTGTCTGATTATGTTCCTTTTTTGTGTTTTAAGCTTTATTCACTGGATTTTGCAATTGCGCATGCGCAAAAACAGATTATTATGCTTATCAGAAATGGTCCTACGTGTGTTGCATTAAAACACAAGAAAACTGACTTATCACTTGAAACAAGCTCAGAAATCATTAATTTTGTAAAAAATTATAAATTGTCTCCCTTTGACAAAAACAAATAAGGAATATTAAATGTTTGGCAATCTTCGATTTATCACGAGTTTCTATAACTTTTTTTTGCCAAATCAGGCATATTAGCACATTCTCTCTGCCATTTCTCGACTAGTAATGTCCTCAGACTAAGATACAATAACACATTGATTTTCCTATGGAGATTTCATTGATACATTTCAAGCTAAGCAATTTGATGAAAACCTCGCTTTTTAAGATTGCTTTTCTAAACGATCAAAACACAATTGTGATAAGTCCTTCACATTTCTGGGTTTCACATGTCTAGACTACAATTTCTTGCAGTCGGATCTGGTTGATAGTGGATTTCTGAAGGCTTAAACTGTGAGAGATTTCTGTTCAAATTTGTAACCTGAAAAATTGGACCCCTGTCACATTTTAATGGCTATCATGTGTTTTCTCATGACAACATCCGTAAAACTTTTACTGTTATGCATGACTCAGTCTTTGAACATTCAGATACACTTTCATTTGCTTTTCTGGCCTGTATCATTTGGGCCGCGTCGTGACAAAACCTGTCTTCGGGGTTCCCGACAAAGCGAAACTCAAACCAGTCTCTTCAGCTACTTAGATTAGCAAGAAATGAAAATTTGCTTGAAGCAAGCTCAGATATGGTACTTTCCAAAAAGCGAATAACAAAGGCGCTGATCAGACTGCGCGGATGCGCAGGCTGGTCTGTGCCTGTGTTATTCGCAACACCCCGAAGACAGGTTTTCTCGCGTCGAGGCCCATTTTGTATATAAAAATTGAACATTCAGATACACTTTCATTTGCCTTACTGGCTTGCATCATTTTGTATTTAAATGGCAAACAATTCAGGTGTAGCGTTTTCACGTTTTATTCAGTATATTTACACTTTTGAGTTGTGTCCTATTGATCTACGCAAGAAGCTGTTTCTAAGATTTTACATCCGCTTTAAAAAATGTGTCGGAACTCACTCGCGCGCGAGAGAGATGTAGTCATCCAGTAGTCATGTGACTAAATATTACAATTACTGTCGTTGATATCTGTGAAGATTAAGTACCAATTCATCACATCTGTGATACATGTGTGATTATTTGGTACCGATTCATCACATTTGTGAAAATTGAGTACCAATTCTTCACAGTTGTGAGGAATTGGTAGCGATTCTTCACATTCGTGAAAATTGAGTACTAACTTTTGAGAAAAATCGAACTAGTTCTTCGCAGATAAGACGAATACGTACCGATTCTTCACAAGTTGAAAATATTAGAATGAGAAATTTGAGCACAGATTTTAGACCCTCAAAATGTCAGGGGCGATCGGGACTCCCGTGCAAATTTGATGCGGATTTCGGTGACCTATACCAAATCAAACTTTAGGGGATAACTAATGAAAATCACCTGGTCACCCATTTGGGCTTCACGTCTGGACGTCATTATGACGTCATCTATATAGCGTATATTGTGTCAGTGCAATTTAAACGTTATGATCAGGACTTTCTTGCATTTTGTTTGCAAATTTCAGTCGTAATGCACCAAAAATAATCTTATTTTTTGTCCCTAAGGGCTTTGACTAATACGCAAATTTCACATTTGCCAAAAGTGATGTTTTGGTACCAATTTTTTACACGGTGTGAAATTTGCGAAGTGTGAAATAGAGGAGTTTCCCATTATCGGATTTTACCTATATCACGTGACATCGCCTGGCCAGTCCAGCAATTGGACTACTTCCGGTATAAAGTAATACATTGTATATACTGACTGTTGATCTCACTTTAAAGGACTTCTTTATATCGGTTAAAATTTTATTTAAAGAAATAAAAAAAAACGGTAATTATTAATTGAAGAGTTTGACAAGACTGCGTGTCACTATGGTCATTTATGGTTACATGTATACACTGTCCACTGAGTGATAAGATACATTTTTCGTGCCGGCCCAAATTGCATCCTGTTCTTCAATTAGTGCCCGGGGCCCTTTTAAACAATAAAATCTTGCACACGTGTCTTTAGAACTTCGCAAGCGTGACCAGTCGCTTTCTTTGAAGTTGATAAGCTCAGCTACACCCAGGTGAACCGCATGTCTAGATCTCGGAGGGTGTTGGCTATCGGAGGTAAACAAAGGATTTTGGGGTTGGACATGGTCTGCATTGAGACGATTTTATTGTATTTAGATTCGTTTTGAGGGATAAGAACAACATATAGGTCGATAGTATACAGAATGATGATAACTCTGAATACATTACATGTTTTTGAACTGAATCTGTTCGAGTTTAAATCGCATTTGAATTCGGAAATGCTTAAATTTGGACGAATATTTCGAATTCATCAGTTAATATTCATATCTATTATTTTATTTTTACTTGATTCACAGCCACCGCTGGAATGTATAACCTCTCTTTGGAATGAATCAGTCAAATACAATACAAAAATACGGAGGTATGTTGGGTAGCTGTCGGAGGGAAGGCTTGTGCATGTTAACATTGATTTCGGAGAAGAGCAAATTGATCATGCTCATTAAACAAGCTCTCGCATACGGAAACAAAAGTGTAACACTCAAACACTTTCAAAAACAAGTGGTTCGATTGGCGAGGAACATATCAAAGGAGAAACAAGTTTAATTAAACCAATTTGTTAGAGTTTTTGCTCAACATTGAATGGGTGTTTTTTTTGCATTAGTTTGTTTTGTTTGTTTTGGCCTACCATATTTATTTAGCCATTTGCATCACATTAAAGAAACAATCTGGCAGTAACGTAACATGCCAAAGCATTATACTATAATGAAATGGACGCATACCTTTTCGTGAAGGTGACATATCAAGTGTCAATGCAATAAGTATGCCAGATGTTTAGACGAGCACCTGTTCAGTCTAATCAGTCTTCACTCTTCACTAGATGCATAAATTAAACTAGGTGTTTTTGCATTAACACAACATAAGTTAACCCGTTTTAAAGAACGGCCTTTGGGTTAAAACAAGTGTAAATGAGCAGGAAATGCCACAATCCCAGACAGACACATGTCTCCAAGAGACAGGGACACTGGAACACAGACAAATAAGGAATACGCACAAAAGTCAGAATACAATAAGCAAAGCATTCAGCTCCCTTTATCTCAGTGAGAGAATTGCCAAACTAGAAATGACACAATATAAGAGTTTATAACGAAGTGCTAAACACGAACCCCCAGCAAATACAACAAAAATAGTAAGTGAGTATGATCAGGAAATACCACATCACAAACTTAAGACAAACCCATGGTACCGTGAGGAAGAGCCACACATCAAATCACGAGACACTAGGAAGACAAACTAAGCGAAGCAAACAGCTCTCTCTTCCCCATCTACTCACTCTCTACGCTCTCTCTATCTCTCTCTCCATCTCTCTCTCTCTATTCTCTCTCTACTCGCTCTCCTCTCTATTCTCTACTCGTTCTACTCTCTACTCTCTCTCTCTCTCTATCTCTCTCTCTCTCTCTCTCTCTCTCTCTCTATTCTCTTTGTCTCTCTCTTCTCTCTATTCTCCTTGTCTCTCTCTACTCTGTCTCTCTTTCTAGTCTCTCTCTACCCTGTCTCTCTCTCTACGTTTCTCTCTACTCTGTCTCTCTCTCTACGTCACTCTCTCTCTCTACGTCTGGCTCTCTACTCGGTCAACTCTATCTACTCTGTTCTCTCTCTCTCTATTCTCTCTCTTTCTCTCTCTACTTTATTCTGTACTCGCACTCCTTCTCTACTCTCCCTTTCTCTACTGACACTCCTCTACTCTGTCTTTCTCTACTGACACTCCTTCTCTACTTTCTCTACCTGCACTCCTCTACTCTCTCTGTCTCTACTCGCACTCCTTCTCTACCCTCTTTCTCTACCCGCACTCCTTCTCTACTCTCTCTTTCTCTACTCGCACTCAATCTCTACTCTCCTTTCTCAACTCGCACTCCTCTACTTGCACTCCTCTACTCTCTCTTCTCTACTCGCGCCATTTCTTTACTCGCAACCCTTCTTTTTTCTCTTCTCTCTACGCACTCTTTCTCTACTCTCTCTTTCCTTACTTGCACTCCTTCTCTTCTCGCTCTTTCTCTACTCGCACTCCTCCTCTACTCGCTATCCTTCTCTACTCATTCTTTCTGTACTTCCTTCTCTACTCGCACTCTTTCTCTACCCACTCCTTCTCCACTTTCTCTCTTTCTCTACTCGCACTCCTTCCCTACTTTCTCTTCTCGCACACCTCCTATACTCGCACTCCTTCTCTACTCTCTCTTTTTCTACTCGCACTCATTCTCTACTCACACTCCTTCTCTACTCGCACTCCTTCTCTACTCTCTCTCTCTCTCTCTCTCTCTCTCTCTCTCTCTCTCTCTCTCTCTCTTTATCTACCCTCTCTTTCAATACTTCATTCTCTACTCGCAATCCTTCTCTACTCGAAGTCCTTCTCTACTCGCACTCATTCTTCACTCACTCCTTGTCTACTCACTTCTTCTCTACTCGCACTCCTTCTCTGTTCGCACTCCTCTACTCTCTCTTCTCTACTCGCACTCTTTCTCTACCCACTCCTTCTCCACTCTCTCTCTTTCTCTACTCGCACTCCTTCCCTACTTTCTCTTCTCGCACTCCTCCTATACTCGCACTCCTTCTCTACTCTCTCTTTTTCTACTCGCACTCCTTCTCTACTCACACTCCTTCTCTACTCGCACTCCTTCTCTACTCTCGCTCTCTCTCTCTCTTTCTCTACCCTCTCTTTCAATACTTCATTCTCTACTCGCAATCCTTCTCTACTCGCAGTCCTTCTCTACTCGCACTCATTCTCCACTCACTCCTTGTCTACTCACTTCTCCTCTACTCGCACTCGTTCTCTGTTCGCACTCCTCTACTCTCTCTTATATACTTGCACTCCTTCTTTATTCTCTCTTCTCTACTCGCACTCCTTCTCTACTCTCTCTTTCTCTAGTCGCACTCCTTCTCTACTCACACTCACCTCTACTCGCACTCCTCTACTCTCTCTTTCTCTACTTGCACTTCTTCTCTACTCGCCCTCCTCTTTTCTCTTCTCGCACTCCTTCTCTATTCACACTCCTCTACTCTCTCTTCTCTGCTCGCACTCCTTCTCTACTCGCTGTTTTTCTACTCGCACTCCTTCTCTACTCTCTCTTTCTCTACTCGTATTCCTTCTCTACTCCCTCTTTCTCTCCTCGCAATCTTTCTCTACTCGCACTCCTTCAAAACTGCATCCAATTTTTCTCAAGTCTGAAATTGAGCGTCAAAGTAACGTATCCCTTAAACATACAACGGTCAGGGGGAAATTGGAAAATAAAAAAAAATCCAGATAAGAAAAAAGTCATGAATTTCATTTTCAGTCAGGCAAATTTATCATTTACTTGAAGTTCGATCCTTATATTACCGCTATAGTGTCACAATGTCATTACGTAATGACATTGTGAGCTTTTGGTTTTGATGCTGTAGAGGTGGTATATATAAGGACCGAACTTCAAGCTCCTGTGATTATATGCGCGCTTTTGAAAAAAAGATCGGATATATTGTAATCGATCCCGTCTCTCCATCTTGCTCGTAATAGCGCTCGTTATACGGATAAGTCGGTTAACTTCAGACATCAGGTAAATTCGGACATGCATTTGCAAACAGTGGAAATCCAGATGAGCCGTCTCATCAGGATTTTCACTGTTTGCTTAGTTAATCTATTTTTTATTCCAATAATCAAATATGAAACAAACAAAGTCGCTGTCCGAATTAAGCCGACCGTCCGAATTTACCCGAATTTACCTTAAGGCAATGATTCTGCAGGCTGTTTACCCCTTGTTGTTGTTGCTCGCATTTGGTGTGTTTTTGTTGGACTTTGTTTTGTGGTACATGTATTGTTTGTCAAAATTGACCCGATACATATGAATATTCAATGACCTTTTACTCAGTCTTCGTGAATCTTCGTAAAACGTGCACTTGAGATTGTTCATTTATTACTAATCTGAATGAAATAAATCATAATTCCCCGATAGCCTAGTGGATAGTCTCGTGTTTTAGCACTCAAAAGATGTGGGTATTGAGTATTTAAGTTGTTTTTTTTTTCATTTTTTTTCGATTTGCTAGTTTCTTTGTCTTTATTCTTGATTTTGTGCACACCTGGATACATTTATTTAAATTTGGCATGTGTTTATGTAACAAATACAGCACCGTGAATAATTTCAATAAGCCTACATGTAAATAACTCTTTGCACGCTGCATATTTTTCGAGACCTTTGTTATCATCTGCTGACTTTTAATCAAAATTAACCTTTTCAAAAATTCTTTCAGGAACACTATAAGAGTGTCAAATGGTCTGTATCTAGATAAGAACCGACGTTCTGTTGGTACTGAACTGGGTCCAAACTATTTGCAAATGTTATCAACTGACAAGGAAAGAGTGTGGAACTTAGGGAAGCGGCTAAATACAAAAAAGAGTTGTAAAGCTCATCACAAGATGATGTAAAATTTACGAACAATATTAACTTAAAAAAGAATGCAATTTGACAATTATATAAAAAAAGGTTCCTTCCAAGTTTCGATCCAGGTATGCTTGATTTGTAAGTAGTCAACTAACCACTAGGCTATCAGACCATTTGCATTTACGAATTGACATTATCTTCATATTCTCTGTAAAAGCGTGACCAAGATCGGAGTACTCCACGAAAACGCACGAATATCACGAAGATTTTGGCGAAAACTAATCAGTCTAAGGTCAATTTTGACAGACTATATAATTCTTAGTTTTACTAGTTAAAGCTGCATAGTCTGTAACTTCTGATCTGTTAATTTTTGAAAAAAAAAATGTTTCTATTTTTCAAGAACACAGTAAAAAACTAAAATTCAGGTATACATTTTACCAATTTCGTAAATCTTTACAAATTATCAGTATCAAAACAACAGAATTTATGTTAAAACTAGACTGTCTATAATTATTGGAGGGACGCAAATAATTGCCAACAAGAGAAAAAACACCTGTTTTTATAAGATAATTCACTTTTCCATGCAGTTTTCAGCTATAGTGAACAGATTTATTGTGAAAACGTAACTTAATTCTGCTTTTACAAATGATTTAAAAAGAAAATATATATTTTTTTAAAAATGTTCATAGTTGCAGACTTAGTCTCTTTAAGCAATCACCTTTCTGACGAATGGAGAGCTGGTTCATTTGTTTTAATTGTACTGTGGCTATCAGTGGACAGACTGGCCCAGTCTCTAATTAACCCTTAATGCGCCAATCGCAACAAAAGTCGTCTGCTTTTCTCGTCTGCTGAAATGTTAAAGAAGCCTCTATGGCAAACAGTGTGGACCCAGATCAGACTGCTCCTATAGGAGCAGTCTGTTCTGGGTCCACGTTGTTTGCTTCTATACTTAATTCGTCAGTAATGTTAGGCAATTGTTTGCAGCAGACCACTTCAGCAGACGACATTTTCAGATGCATTTTTTTCTTGGCGCTTTAAGGGTTTATGCCATTTTATACTTATTCTAGTAAAAACTGATATTCTTTTTTTAAAACTTTACTTGGAGTAGTTCTAGGCTTGGACATTAGACACTACTGTCCTGTCAGCCAAGAGTGACAGTGACGTCATGTTTAGTTAACGAAGCTATCAGGTACTTATGATCGATATATCACTTGTGTATTAATCCTATCCACAGGATAGGATTAATACACAAGTTATCTATCGACTCGTGTTAGCGCAAGTGGGGTGTACAAGTTAATAATTGACTTAAAAATTGTAAATGAAATAGTATGTCACTGTCACTCTTGGTTGGCACGACAGTAGATTTGACTATAAGAGATGATAGACTTTTTATAAGATGATTTTTTTCATAGCTAAACTATAATTGTAAATGTGATTACATGTATATTCATTTAGTGGACCGATACCAGTCTAGTCACTGGGCTGGGTCTCTTCCTCATGGTACCGCAGGTTGGTCTGTTGTCTGTGATTGTGATACATGTACATAGATCCAGATAAGGACATTTTTGAGAGTGAAATTGTAATTATTTTCTTACTCATCAATTTAAACATGTGCTTTGGGTGCTCAAAAGAACCGTCTCATTGAGACGGTTCTTTTAAGTACCCACAACATATGTTGTGGATGAGAAACAAAGAAAATAATTTACATTTTTACACTTATCTGGGGGGGGGGCTGCATGTTTTTCCTTGTCATACTCACTTACTGTTTGTTTTATTTAATGGAAGATCAGCAGAATAAACATCTTATTTGCCATTTATTCAAAATAAGTGATAGTCAATATTAAAGCTGCATAGTCTGTAACTTTTGATCTTCTAATTTTAAAAATAATGTTTTTATTTTTCAAGAACACAGTAAAAATACTCAAATTCAGGTAAACATTTTACCATTTTCGTAAATCTTAACAAGTTATCACTATCAAAACAACTGCATTTATGTTAAAATTCAACGGTCTAGAATTATTGGAGGGACGCAAATAGTTACCAACAAGAGAAAATAACACCTATTTGATAAGATTATTCACTTTTCCATGCAGTTTTCAGCTGTACTGAACATTTATATTGTGAAAACATAGCTTAATTCTACTTTTACGAATGATTTAAAAAGAAAATAAAAATTTTCGAAAAATGTTCATAGTTACAGAGAATGCAGCTTTAAGTAAGTCATCTAGATACCGGTATCTGTTTTAAATCGTGCACAGATGGGATAAGTAATCGCGTATTAAAAGAACTTAGTAGGGAGATATCTCCAGCTCTATGTGGTTTCTTTAACCAATCTCTTCATACAGGCATAGTCCCGGACTCTTTTAAGCAGGCTTATGTCAGCCCAGTGCATAAAGGTGGTGATCCATCTGAAATCTCAAACTATAGACCTATATCACTTTTAAGCTATCTGGACAAGGCTTTTGAACGACTTATTTTAAGTATGTATATAATCATTTCTTGGAAAACAACATTCTTACATCTTTTCAGTCTGGATTTAGAAGGGGAGACTCTACTGTTAATCAACTATCTTATCTATATAACACTTTTTGTCAAGCTTTAGATGCAGGTAAAGAAGTTAGAGCGATTTTCTGTGATATTAGTAAAGCATTTGACCGTGTTTGGCATGCTGGTTTAATTCATAAGTTAAAATCAGCTGGTATATCAGGCAATCTCTTATCATGGTTTACCAATTACCTAAATGGTAGAAAACAAAAGAGTTGTTATGTCTGGTGTTCAGTCTGCCTGGAATTTTATCTCAGCTGGGGTACCTCAAGGCTCTATACTTGGTCCACCTCTCTTCCTTCTTTTAATAAACGATATTGTTCACGACATTGGATCATCTATACGTCTTTTTGCAGATGATACAAGTCTATATATCATTGTAGAGGATCCAAATGTCGCAGCAGAACTCTTTAATGCAGACCTTGAAAAGATAGCAGAGTGGGCACTTAAATGGCTTGTAAAATTCAATCCCTTAACAACTGAATCTCTTTTAATCTCACGGACAACTAACACTGTTCATCTTCCTGTATTCATGCTAGATCAACAGATCAAAGGAGTCGAATCTCATAAACACTTAGGTGTTATTCTATCTAATGACTGCTCTTGGCAAAAACATATAGATTATATTAAAGAAAAGGCATGGACAAGAATAAACATTATGCGTAGGCTGAAGTATGACCTTGACAGAAAATCTTTAGAAACTATCTACAAATCTTTCATAAGGCCACTCCTAGAATATGCAGATGTCATTTGGGATAATTGCACGCAGCAAAACAAAAACGAACTTGAACTCATACAATTAGAAGCTGCAAGAATATCAACAGGAGCAACAAAATTAGTTTCAGTTGCCAACCTTTACATAGAAACTGGAGACGCTAGATGCAAGAAGAAACAAACATAAACTGGTGTTATTCTACAAAATGTTAAACGATCTTACCCCACCTTATCTCTCATCTATTGTGCCTCCTCTTGTCCAGAATGCGTCACGTTATAACCTAAGTAATTCCAATGATACTCAGACTATTGCTTCTCGCACTACTTTGTTTTATAATTCTTTTCTATCCTCATCAATTCGAGATTGGAATAGACTAAATCCTGATATCAGAAATGCTAGTACGCTAGATGCTCTCAAACTTAAACTAAATCAAAACTTGCCTGTTATACCCAAACATTACTACTCTGGAATAAGGAAATACCAAATATGGCACACAAGAATTCTTACAGGTTGTAGTTCACTTAAAAATGACTTATTCCTAAAAAATATTATTGACTCTCCACTATGTACTTGCAATTCAGGAGAAATTGAGAATGCCTACGATTTCTTCTTTATTTGTCAACTATACACTCACCTTAGGGTAGAACTTCGTCAATCAATAACACAGTACTGTAACATGACTCTGGATGTAATTCTGCGTGGTGATGAAAGACTTTCAACAAACATTAACACAACCATATTTGAAGCTGTGCATAAATACATTCAGAAAAGTAAGCGATTCTGAGTATCTAAATAGATTGATTTATGGTAAAAACACCAAAAGCAATATAAATTGTCTGTATCTAAAATACTAAAGTGATACTGGAAAATGTAACCATTGCCAATATCCCAAACAGCTCCCGTCCATCCTTGACAATTCAGACTATTCCCATCCCATCTCTCTCTCTCTCTCTCTCTCTCTCTCTCTCTCTCTCTCTCTCTCTCTCTTAATTATGGTTTAGCCTCTATTGTCTAATTGTCTTCAAATAATTCAAATTCTCAGCTTAAAACTGCTAGTAGCAACACTTGATTGGTACTTAAAGTTAGAGACAAACCAATTAACTTGTATCTTGTAAGTTAAATGTTGTTCTCAAATTTGAAGATATAGCTCAGCATAATAACCAGTCAGGTGTCATTGTTGTAAGAAACCTTAGTCTCTGTTAAATACAGCCAACTAGTTGCTAATGTCGTTTTAGCCCATGAACTTGTATTATGCAAAACTGAAGTCATTGCCTTATACACTTTGTCAAAATATTGTGAAGGAGAAGAACTTGATAAGCTTTTGCTTCCGTTCTAATCCTAATGTTTGTATGATTGACAATTGTATTGTATTGTATAAACTGAAATAAATATGTTTAAACCAAATCGTGCACCGCTGTTTTATAGAGTTGGTGTTTCAAATTTTTGAGATCTCATAACAAAATACAAAATAAAGCTTAAACTATAACAAAGTAGTACAGTTAGCTACCACAGAAAAACGCTACAATTTGCCTGATAATTTGGGGCCAAATCCACACTGGTCAACGGTCTCGAAACGCTTAGGCCTCCCAAATTGAACGCACAGGCTCCTAGAACGATGACGGATTGGTGATAGTCAAAAAAGGTATGAGATATACTCAGCTGGTCACCGATTGTAGAATGCAAATCTAAAAAATATATTGTAAAAAGACGTTAATCAATTGCATCACATAATATACATTATGATATGACAATGAATATTCAGCGTGAGCGAAAAGTTACCAGTATTTTGGAAAATATACAATACAGCTCAATTTCTACTTTTACGTTCATGTTTCTGGTCAACGAAAGACTGGTTTGGAGAGGTAAAACAGTTACCACCCAGGTGAACCGCATGTCTAGATCTCGGAGGGTGTTGGCTATCGGAGGTAAACAAAGATTTTTTGGGTTGGACATGGTCTTTATTGAGACGATTTTATTTCATTTAGAGTCGTTTTGAGGGATAAGACAACATATAGGTCGATAGTATACAGAATGATGATAACTCTGAAAGCATTACATGTTTGGGAACTTAATCTGTTCGAGTTTAAATTGCATTTGAATTCGGAAATGCAGTAATTTGGACGAATATTTCGAATTCATCAGTTAATATTCATATCTATTATTTTATTTTTACTTTATTCACAGCCACCGCTGGAATGTATAACCTCTCTTTGGAATGAATCAGTCAAATACAATTCAAAAATACATGTAAAACATGTATTTATTTGCAATTTCATGACGGTGGTATCATGTTTATGGGTAGCTTTCCGTTCGGAGGTATGTTGGGTAGCTGTCGGAGGGAAGGCATGTGCATGTTAACATTGATTACGGAGAAGGGCAAATTGATTATGCTCATTAAACAAGCTCTCGCATACGGAAACAAAAGTGTAACACTCAAACACTTTCAAAAATAAGTGGTTCGATTGGCGGGGAACATATCAAAGGAGAAACAAGCTTAAATAAACCAACTTGTTAGAGTTTTTGTTCAACACTGAATGGGTGTTTTTTTGCATTAGTTTGCTTTGTTTTAGCCTACCATATCTATTTAGCCCTTTGCATCACATTAAAGTAACAGTGCAGTAACATAACATGCCAAAACATTATACTAAGAAATGGACACATACCTTTTGTGAAGGTGACGGATCAAGTAGCAATGCAATTAGTATACCAGATGTTTAGACAAGCACCTGTACGGTCTAATCAGTCTTCACTAGATGCATAAATTTAACTCTCTCTTTCTCTACTCTCTCTTCTCTACTCGCACTCCTTCCCTTCTCTCTTTTTCTCTACTCTCTCTTCTCAACTCGCACTCCTCTACACTCTCTTCTCTATTAGCACTCATTCTCTACTCTCTCTTCTCTACTCGCAATCCTTCTCTACTCTCTCTCTTCTCTACTCACACTCCTTCTCTATTCCCTCTTCTCTACTCGCACTCCTTCTCTACTCTCTCTTTCTCAATTCTCTCTTCTCTACTTGCACTCCTTCTCTACTCTCACTTTCTCTACTCTCACTCCTTCTCTACTCTCACTCCTTCTCTACTCGCACTCATTCTCTCTACTCGCACTCCTTCTCTACTCTATCTTCTCTACTCGCACCCCTTCTCTACTCTTTCTTTCTCTACTCACACTCCTTCTCTACTCGCACTTCTCCTCTGATCGCACTCCTTCTCTACTCTCTCCTCTCTACTCGCACTCTTTCTCTACTCTTTCTTCTCTACTCGCACTCCTTCTCTACTCGCACTCTTTCTCTACTCTCTCTTTTCTACATGCACTCCCACTACTCTCTCTTTTCTACTCTTACTCTTACTCTACTCGCAATCCTTCTCTACTCTCTCTTTCTCTACTCTCTCTTCTCTACTCGCATCCCTTCTCTTCTCTCTCTCTTTCTCTACTCGCACACCTTCTCTACTCTCTCTTTCTCAACTCTCTCATCTCTATTCGCACTCCTTCTCTACTCTCTCTTCTCTACTCGCACTCCTTCTCTACTTTCTCCTCTCAATTCTCTACTCGCACTCCTTCTCTAATCTCTATTTCTCTACTCACACTCCTTCTCTACTCTCTCTTACTCTACTCGCCCGTCTTCTCTACTCCCTCTTCTCTACTCGCACTCCTTCTCTACTCGCACTCCTTCTCTACTCGCACTCCTTCTCTACTTTCTCTACGCTCTCTTCTCTTCTCACACTCCTTCACTACTCTCTCTTTCTCTTCTCGCACTCATTCTCTACTCTCTCTTTCTCTACTCGCAAACATCTCTTCTCTCTCTTCTCTAATCGCACTACTTCTCTAATTTTTCTTTCTCTACTCGCACTCCTCCTCTACTCTCTCTTTCTCTACTCTCTCTTCCCTAATCGCACTTCTTCTCTAGTCTCTCTTTCCCTACTCTCTCTTCTTTACTCGCACTCATTCTCTACTCTCTTTTTCTCTATTCTCTCTTTTCTACTCTCTCTTCTTTACTTGCGGTCGTTCTCTACACTCTCTTCTCTACTCGCATTCCTTCTCTACTATCTCTCTCTCTACTCTCTCTTCTCAACTCGCACTCCTTCTCTACTCGCACTCCTTCTATTGTCTCTCTTGTCAACTCACACTCCTTCTCTACTCGCACTCCTTCTCTACTCTTTCTTCTCTACTCGTACTTCTTCTCTACTCGCACTCCTTCTCTACTCGCACTCCTTCTCTACAAACACTCCTTCTCTACTCGCACTCTTCTACTCGCACTCCTTCTCTACTCGCTCTCCTTCTCTAATCGCACTCCATCTACTCCCACTCCCACTACTCACACCCCCTCAACTCTCACTCCCTATACTCGCACTCACTCTACTTGCTCTTTCTCTACTATCTCTTCCTCTACTGGCTCTTTCTCTACTCTCTCTCTCTCTCTCTCTACTCGCACTCTCTCTACTCGCACTCTCTCTACTCGCACTACCTCTACTCTCGTTTTTCCTCTACTCTCTCTTTCTCTACTATCTTTCTGTCTCTCTCTCTGTCTCTCTCTCTGTCTGTCTGTCTGTCTGTCTGTCTGTCTGTCTCTCTCTCTCTCTCTCTCTCTCTTCTCTCTCTCTCTCTCTCTCTCTCTCTCTCTCTCTCTCTCTCTCTCTCTCTCTCTCTCTCTCTCTCTCTCTCTACTCACTCTACTCTCTCTCCAATGTATTTGGTAATTAACTTAAAATATCATGAGCAGTACGGGAATATAATGAAATGAGTGTTCGACTCCCATGTTCAGTCCTCCTCTGTCAAATTCCAAGTATGTCATCCGATGGTAAAGAACTGTAATAACGTGCAATTAGCAGGGAAACAATTTTATCATGGAATTGAGAGAGGAGTTCTCTGTATGCCTTAACAATGAGGCCCTCTCACGAGTTAGGGTGTATTTGTACAAGCCATTTTATTCTAGGGAAAGGGAAAATGCCAAATTGAGGGAACAAGATTGTCAGAGAACAGGGAAAAAATAAAACATGAAATATGGAAACAAGTCAATATTTAAGAAGAACAAGGGAACAGATACTTCCTGGGACAGCCTCTATTATAGATAATAGACCAAACATCACAATTATAAAACTACTAAACTTGATCTGTTTAAAATATATTGTACCCAAACTCTAAATGAGAAACAGCTAGTTCACAATCCGATTGCCCATCTCTTTCTGAAAAGGACGTCACCCAGGTACAATAATTGAATTAAAGATAATTTAAAGCCGTACTGCAAATAGTTGCAGAAAGATCTAATTAAACATTCGATTTTACAGAAATGGGAAGCTACATGTATCTGCTTTTATAAGTACACATATATAACATGTTACAAATACATGTTGTTTTATGCATATGGAAATCGCTAGAAACAGTGTTTTTGATTGCCGACTGGCGACAAATGACAATCGAAAAATCGGGCGACAAATGGCAATCGAAAACCCTGTTTTGAACGATTTTTGATCTACGTTCGTCGATAGTATTAACTTTTTCGATTGCCGGTTATCTGGTGTGAAACTTTTAAAATATCTTAAAGATATACAATTAATCTTTATTGCTTCTTACAGAGTGACAAATGAGCCGCAACATGTGATTTCCAACAATGTGCCATTTTGACATGAATAGACTCAGACGAGCCTGTGTAGCCTTCTTTTAAGCTTAGAAACTCCAAATTATGTTCGTCCAGTAGCTTAATATTCATATAATATTCAAGCGACAAGCAAAGGCTCTGATCAGTCTGCGCGTATGCGCAGGCTGGTCTGAGCCTTTGCTGGTCGCACATACCACATTGTTGGAAATCTCATGTCGCGGCTCAAATAATATTGCTTTAAAAGATGCCATCGTGGGGGCTTGGGCTGCTGTTACCGGGATATGAGGACCTGGGCCCGAAATTACACTGCCTCCCGAAAGTTAAGGAAGACTTACTTACTTACTTAAGTATTGATTTATCAGGATGCGAAAAATAACGTTTAAAACTGATTAAAATCAAAATAGTTTCATTTTTTTCTCTAGATCACAATGTTATCTTTGACCACAAGTACTGCACCTATCTAGGCAATTTATTTAGCATGTTGAAATATCAATACTTAACTTAAGTCTTCCTTAACTTTAAGGAGGCTTTGTAATTCCGGGCCCTGTACTACTATGCAAAGTTTAAAAACGTTAAAAGATAAATTAACAGAACGGATTACCACCGAAACTGCAATATCTTCAATATCTTACGGGTATTTGTTATACAGTGAGCCACTTTAGTTACGCACCACTTATAAAATGTAAAATTACTCGGAAAAGAAATGTGATATTTTTATTCTGAGACTCCCAACGTAAAGCGCATCTATATTTGCATTAGCCATTGAAATTTCATTGTAATCAGATCAGCAACAAAGGAGAAAATGGATTTTTAAGTGCACTACCCTCAAAACACCATTTCACATTGCATTATCTCGAATGGAACTCAGATCACATTGCACTTTTTTCAGGGTCGTATATCTGCTATGCGAGATATAAGAGCCGATTTATTCTTGGCAATATCTAAATAATGGAATGCGATTGTTAACTTCATATTTATTTTTAATGTTTTACTATTTTGGTTCCCAGCTGACCAAGGTTTGGAAAAAGTTGGATTTAGTACTTTTTTTTAAGTTAGTTAAAATTTCGTATGATTCTGAGTAAACTTGTTATCAAAACACTTCTTTTATGATTTCATTTTAAACAACCATGTATCCGCCGTTTATTTTCGTAAAATAATTAATGTATTTATTGGCGTCATGGTGTTGACGTTAATGATGACGTCACTACTACCAAGGCTATAAGACGTGCCAATGATAAGATGTTTTAGTGTTTTGATACTTCTATGTCAACAAGTGACTCATTACAAAATAATTTGCGAAGAAAACCCAGTTTGATTATTGTAACTGACGTTAATATGACGTTAAAACAAGCATTTCTTCAAAAAGTAACGGTGTTACTAAATTCAACGACCAAAAAAAGGGGTTTTACTTGAATAAATAAATTGTTTTTGGTGTTTTTCTGTCACAACGATCACCATGGATAATGCCCAGCACAAATCAAAAATAGAAAATTTAGACGTTCCGCTTGCACGTGCATTTTTCAAAATTTGTCAAAATTGCCTTTGAATAGCAGAATGATTCGCATGAGTGATTCCAATAAAAAAAATTTCGATGTTAGCAAACAGATTAAATGTCAATAAATAAATTATCATAGAGAATGTTCTATTCCAGCATTTTTGTCAAAAAATGTGGGCCCTCAAAAAGTGGTGCGTAACTAAAGTGGCTCACTGTATGGATTATTTTGACCACCTATACAAATATGCAGTGAAAATCCAGATAAGTTTACATGTATACTAATACTTTTAAGAATGAAGTGACAACAGACCAAAACGGTAAATTGCTTCTATATACGTGTGGTATTTTATTTTACTGTCGCAATGGCGAAAAGAGTTCAGCGATAAAACGTATGCAAACTGTACAGGGTTCAGTATAACGTTTTTTTTTATCTTATTCTTAACATCCAAGTAAACAATTTTTCAGCTATGTCGGCGCATTCAACTAAGATTAAGATGTGCGGATCCAGAGATGGGTGGCAGAGGGTCCTGGCTCCCTCCCTGGAAAGTCGGAAACCTTTAGGGCTCTTTAGCAATACTGGTCCAGATCCCCTGGAAAATTTAAAGCTACTAAGCCAGCATTCCATATTGGGTAATTATCGCCCCGCCAGCGTTATGCTGTTGCGCTGATGATGGTCCGCTTTTAGTGGTATTTTGATTCCTCACTCCCTTCATCTTAAAGAAATGTGTCTGTTGAGTTAGACTTCCTCTGACAAAACATTCTGGATCCGCGCATGATTAAGTGATGAAAACAACATCACATTAGCTTGCCCATTCGGGAATATTTGGTATTTTTGTATAAGTATGTGCATTTTCTCACTAAAATTTTACAAAATCGAAGAAAGCGTATCAGTGCAAAGCTAGATGTTGGTACAAGAAATGGGCACATCCTATGTCACATATGAAAATAAATAAATAAAGAGGGTGGGCGGGGCGCAGTAATGTGAATCTGCATTTAGTAACCCTGTTGGCGCATTTTGTTAATACACTGCGTTGCCAGGTAAGAAAATGGGTATAGACCTGGCACTTGTTCTACCTTCCTTCAGGGACCATCCCCTCGCCACCCCCACCCCACCAACCTTGCTATCATATTCCCTTCCTAATTCAAGCATACTGATTTCACCTTAAATTATCAGTGCAGAATTAAAACACGTTTTACCTGACCGACTAGACCAGGGTTCATACAGACAAGATTGTGTAAAATTCAAGAACTTTTCAAGGACTCCTAAAAGACTTTTCTACTGTCTTCAAGGACTGAAAATTTAAGAAAAATACTTACACATTTACACGTTAAAATTCTACGCCGGAAATGCTAGAGTCCATTACTAAAGATATTAGTTCAAGAAAATTAGAATAAAATTGAGGTGTCTTTATTTGGTGCAGCATATGCTGCACCAAATAAAGGCACCACAATTTGATACTATTTTAGGTCTCCAAAACACTGTTGAATCCTCCTGTAATTGATAGAATTCAAGGACTTTTCAAGGTCTTTGAGTGTTTTTCAAGTACTTTTCAAGGCAAATTTAATTTTCAAGGATTTTTCAAGACACTCCTGTATATTCAAGTACTTTTCAAGCCTGTGCGAAGCCTGTAGACAAAACATGCATGCCCCTGACTGAAGATGAGCGCTTTTCACAACACTTAACAGCTGCAAAACCTCTCAATTTGTCTTCTGAATTTCGTTCCCTGGTAGTCTTCCATTTGTAGCATTTTTTTGCAACTTGGCACGCTTAAACTATATCAGATTCAGGCACTTAGTGCGTGGCAGTATGTATCAATCTCCGAAATCAAAACCACCGTCACTCCGATAGCAAGCATGCCAGCTGTCAAGTAACCTCTGCACATTTTGCTAACCATCAAAATGTTATGACCTTAAGCAAATTTCAAATATTGATATTTAAATAGCATTTTGGGGGCATGACTCTTTTATATCATGCAGGAGAATGATATAGAATTGTGGCGGTACATGCAATTTGTGGCAAAGGTTCGTGTAATTCCAGCTATGATCAAAAGAATAGCCTTTTTTCATTGAAAATATTGCAATTGCCATTTGAAAAGTCGCCCTGGGTACTACGGACAAATATCAAAAGCATTAAACACATTCCGAGTCCTTATCATTCAATAAAGAAGCAACCTGTTTGCTGCTTTCGTCTCCAAGAAACTCTCTATAAGAAATAAAAATGGATAAATACAGACCCTGTCCATCCATATTCTGTTTGTTTACCTCCGGTAGCCAACACCCTCCGAGATCTACACATGCGGTTTACCTGGGTGGTTACACGAGCCCTGGAACTATGGTGCACGTGATGCACGTGCTTTTTTTCTGTGTTTTTTTTTTGAAGTTTTTAAGAATTTGAAATCATCATTTTCAGAAGGCAACATGTCAGTACATGCCCTAGACGTTTTTATTTAAAACGCCACAAAAATGGCTTGAATGATCCCATTAAACACAAAAAGAGAATCAAACTTTAAGGTAGCCCCAAAACTTTGCATTTTTCTATACAATACAATGAACAATACTGGGATCCGTCAAGGAATGTGTATAATGCATTCGGATGTAATGGATATCATTTTCCATAGTGGCGATGCACTTGAACTATGCCGTAAAATTGAGTGCCTCTTCTTTCAGAATGAACTAAATATTGTCCTATCTTAAGTGTATGGGATTTACTGGTAACTTTTCATTGACGCTGAGTATATATTTTTCTGTTGCTGGGAAGTGGAAAAAGTATGCTTCTCATTAAAAGCCAAATAAAGTGAGCACCCACTTAAAAGTTTGCTCAATTAAGTTAGTAAGTTTTGCTGTGATAAGATTTTAGGTAAAGTAGTATAGGAAGAGTAGGGTAAAGTCAGGGAAACTCGGACAGCGGGTAAATACGGACAAACATTTGCAAACAGTGAAAACCCCAGAAGAGCCGTCTCATCAGGATTTTCACAGTTTGCTTAGTTTATATATTTTTATTCCAATAATTCAGAAATGAAAGAAACAATGTCGCTGTCCGAGTTTAGCCGATTGTCAGAATTTACCCGACTTTACCCTAGAGAAATCATATGTAGACGCTAGAAAACCTTTCAATATTAATTGATAACAAATCTTACGTGAATTTTGATTGTAAGGCCAAACTACACTGGGCAATATACTTTTACCATGCTTAGCATTTCTCTCATTAAACAATTACTTTGTTATTTACCTGTGAGAAGTCAAAAGGATAGACAATTCATTTAGTCATAAAATGTGACCATGTGCCTTTGCAGAGAGGTGGGGAGTGGGGGTCAGGACCTGAAAAATCACAAACTTATAGGTTCACTTAGAAATACGTGTCCGACCCCCCTGGAAAACCACAAAACTACTAAACCAGCATTGAATTTTAGGCCATCATCGGACCGACAGTGAAACGCCATTGAAGCAAAGATCACATCCATTGAAATGGTGTTTCGCTGGCGGCCCGATAATGACCACCTTTCGCTTTAAGGTGGTTTTTTCTTAGGAAAACCAATACAGACCTCAATCGAAAAGCAGTTGGACCCCTCTCTCAGTGTGGGACATCTACGTCATAGCAACGTGGGTAAATGATACGGAGCACACTAAAGTGCCGCTTCGATGCACAAAAAGGGTAAATATTTCATTTCACAGGTAGTTTCACTCAGCTATAGATGTACCACGACCTCTGATCAATGGCCTTTGGGTCTTTCTATTTCAAACGATTGATGCAGAATGCGTATAATGAGCCAGTCTGGATGGAACATATAGACTTCGAGCTAAAAACGGTCCTGCTCCCCCCCCCCCCTAGGGAATTTCGCAGACATATCCTATCTTGAAGAAAATTTCAAGCCGCATCTTTTAAGAGATGTTTGCACTCTGTGCTCCGGGGCGTTAGTCTCTGACAGCCTGTTACATATGTTACTGTAACAAACTAAGGAAAAAATCAAAATGAAAGTTTGAGCTACAGAAAGAAGACATTAAACCATCTAATTATTCAAATTTCTTATGTAGTTTGCAAGCTGGATGCCTAAGCTACATAAAAACAGCATTTTTTAACAAAATTACAGCCTTCAATGGTGTTATATGCGTTACATAGATTAAATTTCCCTTTGAAAGTTGAAATCGTGACTAACATCATTCATTTTACAGACGATTTGTGCATTTTTACAAGTCTTTTTAATCTTAGTTTACTAAAACACTTATTTGACTAATAGAAAAAACAAAGTTTGCTTTTCTTTCTCAAATACATTGTTTAATATGAGCTATTAAACAACCCTACCCCCAATTTTAAGTATCCAATTTTGGTATCTATTATTGAAGAAAAATATATGAAAATATTTGACGCTCGTGGATATCTTACATTTTTGGCACTATCTTGCTAAAGCAATAAAGAATCATACATTTGCAAGTTTGACATCAGGATCAGAGCACTTATCAAAGTATGTAACGTATGTTACATTGCATAATGAATGAGTTAGGAAATTTTCTTGGAAGTAAGAGATGATATTTCAGAAAAATACCGTTTTTCACATGTTTTCCTATTAATCTCTAGCCTCTGGTGCTTTAGTCTTAGTAGTTACAGTCATTGCTGATAACAAGCCCTTGGAATTGTGTTACCTATATTTTATATAACCTTTTAAATCACATATTTCCTAATGCCTATAATATTAAAATATATGGACATAAAGATAGAAAATAATAGTTCTCATTTAAATGACACAATTTAATAAATATTACTAATAAATAAAATTATTCAAAAACAATCTTTATTCAAGTCACCCTCACAATGTCTATCATTGTGTCTGCTTCTATTGCAAAATAATCACCCATTTCATCACAGCCAGTAGAATCATGGCATTGTATTAGGACTGCAATCTGAGTACAACCCTGTTCCTCTCCACCCCTTTGGGAATTGTGCAGACATATCCTACCTTAAAGAACAATTCAAGCTGCATCAAATAAGAGATGTTTGCACTCTATTATCTAGGGGGTTAGCCTGTAATGGTATGATACGTATGTTACCATATCAATTTAAGAATAAATGAATTGACAGTCTGAGAAACAGAAAAAAAGACATAAAACTATCTATTTATTTGAATTATTCATGTAGTTTGCATGCTGAATACCTTTGATACATAAGAAAAGATTTTTTAACAAATATACAGCTTCCTATGGTGTTATATGTGTTACATTAAGATTACTTTTTAAAATTGGTAATTGTGACAAACATCACTTATAATCATTTCGTGTGATCCTCCTCTTTAGCCATCAAAAGACTTAATTTTCTTTGTATGTGTGGCCAGTGCCAGCGTCAAACAACTTGACTCAGCCAAACTTGAATCCTTAGCATTCTTCAAAAGCAGAAACAGCATGTCAGTGTCATGGGATCAAACACCTGATTAAATATGGGTTTAATGCCATTTCACATATATGCATACAATGTAGTATGACTCTGGTATATATCTCTTCCTGTGAAGTGGCAAAAGCAATCTAACTGCAGCTGCCTCTGCATCCGTGCTAGTCAAATGATAACTTTGCTCTGATTTTGCAAATTTTATGTCTCTACCGTGTACCTCTAAGAATACTTTAAGATTTCTGACATTGGTCAAACAGAAATTTGATAGGCTGCTTTTTTGCATCATTTGCCATGGAACCTATCCAGTCTTTTGGTGCTTAAGTCCTCAGGTCTTAGATCAATAGTATTTTGATGCGCACAAAGAACTTTATAAGTTTTCTTTAGTTACAATGTTGACTCTTGATGGTTTTGGCAGACCGTCTGAAACAATTTCTGTTACACCTTGAAAGTTATCTGGTATAAGAGAAAGAATATGAAGCTGGACATTGCCATCAATTATGTTTGCAGTTGTTTTTTTTTTATGTCAGTACATTGAAGCATGTCTTAAAATAATGTAAAACCTATGATTTCTCAGTTTTGCAGCCATATCATTAGCTGTTGCATTCAAAAGAAGGAAAGTGGACTATAGGAAGAATGGAATAACCAGTAGTTCTATATTATGCTCTATGGAAGATTTATACAGAGTAAACAAGTTGATTAGGTGCCTCATTTTATGATCCATTGAAAACACTGAAATTGAAAACACTTGCTTCTGACTGTGCAATCAAAAAGGATGTCACGACAATGCCCTTGCTCATTTATTATGAGGAGTTATATATGTTACATCCTTTAATAAGAACTCTTATCTTAGAAACTTAGTGAATCATTGAATTGAAAGGGTCTAATTTGCGCTCTGTTCATCCTGCATTTCATTGCTTTACTTGCTGTTATACATCAAGTTTGTTTATCTGAAGGGAAAGAGTTACCTCGGTTTCAGCACTTCAGAAGTACTAAGACTTCAATAAGTTTTTCAATGCTTGGGGAAAGATAATAAGTGCAGAGACATTATTAGATGAAAATATGTGGGTTTGCATGTATGGAAAGGCTACATTTATAAAAGCTAACCAGCTAAGATATGATTCTTTATCACAGAAATATCAAGGTACAACAGTCCAGGTACTCATTGCTCTTTGGCATAGTTTTCCTCCTTGTAAAGCTTATGTCTTTCTCCTACTTGCAGAGTATCACTTGAAACATATACTCAAAGAGCCAACTATTAGGAATTAATATCAGTTTCTGAATTTTCCAAGCCATAAATGGCAAAATTGGAAAGTTGATAATGGCTCATCAATTTTGAGTGGACTGGTGGTAAAATTGAATAATAGCAAATGATTGAAATATTGTGTGATGATTCTACTAGTTGCAAGGAGGCGTGTGATAATAATGATTACCACAGAAGCAGACATCGACAAACGTTTAACTTGAGTGTGAAATCGATGAGAAATAGTTTGGACCATTTCATTTATTGTATTTTCTTGTAAAAATGTAAAACCATCTTTTCTATTTGTGGCTCTATATTTAGCATTATATGCACAGTATTAGGAAATGTGTCCAAAAGGTCATTGATAACATCTGTAACACCAGTCCATGGGCTTGATAATCAGAAATTAATATAATTTCTAGTGCTTTGGCACCAAAGACTTATAGGTACACATTAAGTGTCCTGATGTTTAACTTAATGACATCTTGTAGATATATGAGTAAGACAGACTAAGAAAATGAAAAATATCCACACGCTGTAATCGCTTTCATGTGTTTTACTTAAACTGTAATAACAAAATTCGCTTCTCTGTAAAACTGGGAGTAGGGCTGTGTATTAGCTCCTATAAGACAATATATCAAAGATAGGAAAGCAAACTTGGTTTATCCTATTCATCAATTGAGTATATGTTTGTAAAATTTAATAAAACAGTTTGAAACCAAGTCATAGTAGTTGTTTAACTACATGACGATAGCTACGATTATAGCTTTTAACTTATATTTAGGTTCATGTAACGCACATAACACCACAGTTAGCCGTATTAATGTTAAACAGCTTCCATATGTAGTAAAGACATCCAGTATAAAGACTATAAGAATGTCAATTTATTAGGTAATTTTAATGTCTTCTTTTGGTTGCTCAAACATTCAAATTTCTTATTCTCAAATTGATATAGTAACATATGTAACAAGCTGTTACAGGCTAACGCCCCGACTTACAGAGTGTAAACATTTCTTATTAAATGCACCTTGAATGGTTACATAAGATGTAATTTGTCTGCAGAATTCCAAAGGGGATTAGGATGGAGCAGGCCCTTACTCAGCTTGATGTCAAAATACTGTTTGATGATTTTACTTATCGCGCTAACATATGTAACGCTCTCTGATCTTTAAAACTTGATGACAACTAGCAGATCTATAAGTCTTTATCATAGGAGCCAGTTTAAAATCCCTAAACAATGTAAGATATCCAACAGCTGCGAGTTTTTTCACAATTTTAGCTCAAACTTTCAAACTACATTTCCTTTATTTGATGTAGTAACGCATGTAACACGCTGTTTCAGACTAACGCCCCAACATAGAGAGTGCAAACATCCCTTATTCGATGCAGCTTGAGTTGTACTATAAGAAGGAATATGTCTGCAAAATTCCCTCGAGGAGATTAAAACATTTTTAGGCATATCTTACGTAAAGACAATGAGCTTGCCCATTTATTACAACAGGTAACATATGTTACAGCCTCTGATATCAAAAATTTTGCAACAAACTTGCAGATTTATAAGTATTTTCATATAAGCAAAAAAATCCCAAGCAATGAAACACATTCATCAACTGCAAATATTTTTTAACTATTTTTACTTTAGTTTTAATACCAAACATTTCACCTTAAAACTGGGTAGGGGTAGGGTTGTTTAATTGCTTATTTCAGAAAAAAATATTTAAACTAGGGAAACAAATTTTATTTTTTCTGTTAGCCAATTGCATAAGCTAGTCAGGCATGGTTAAAAACATTTTGCAAAACACACAGAGAGATTGTGAATGTAAATGTTGTTAGCCACACTTGCAAATCTTATTGGGTTATCTTATTTATGTAACGCATATGACACCTTAGGAAGCCGCAATTTTGTTCAAATGGCTGTCATACGTAGTTAAGATATGCAGTATGCAGACTATATGAATGATTTTTAAAAATAAATATTTTAATGTCTTTAATTTGTAGCCCAAACTTTCAATTTACTTTTTCTTAGTTTCATTAAGTAACGTATGTTACAGGCTCTTACAGACTAACGCCCCGGAGCACAGAGTGCAAACATCTCTTAAAAGACTCGGTTTTCAATTCTCTACAAGATAGGATATGTCTGCAAAATTCCCTAGGGGGGGGGGAGCAAACCCATTCTCAGCCATCCGTCTAATATGTGTATGTCAAAGCTTTTATAATAAATGTAAATAAATGCCTGAAACCCTTTATTCTAGAACAACATATCGATATTGTAAATAGGGTCACGCTTCAAAGCTTTTGGTAGATCAGTAGTTTCACTCATTACCACCAATAACATTATATCATTAGCTCATTTTAAGAAAACGATTATCATCACTTTGTTCACAGGCTCGTCTGAGTCTACACTTCTCAAAATGCCACATTGTTGGAAATCACGTGTCGCGGCTTCGTGTAGAAACTTCAAATGATATTCGGTCGGTGGCTCGGCAGTCGTGGAGTATTCAAGCGACTAGCAAAGGCTCTGATCAGACTGCGCGTATGCGCAGGCTGGTCTGAGCCTTTGCTGGTCGCACATACCTGATTGTTGGAAATCTCATGTTCCGGCTTAAATATGTTCGCCATTGTCTATGTAATGCTTTGTATGTATACTGTAGGGGAAGGGCCGTAACTAGTGTTGGAAAAACTTGTGACCCGACCCCTTGCTTTGTATTGGCAATAAATACGTTTAAACTAATTTCACTCAGCTACCCCAGAAACGGCTCTAAGTATAACTAGTGACTTAAAAAAAAAAAAAAAGAGAAAAAGTCCAGTTCCTAGTATTGGTCAGTTTGAGAGATTACCTTGATCAACCAAAATTTTCAGTCCTGCAGATCGGCTGCCCCATTCCACAGTTAGTCGACAGATCGACTGGAATGCACGGGGCCAAATAATAGATGATATTTGTGACAACCGTGATTGTCAAATGATTACTATAAAAAGTTGGCGAAGCAGCCAAAACGCCATTTATCTTTGTGATGTCAGGGCTTCATGTTGAATTTTAGCTCCGCCCACTGCCTTCATCACATCATGAAGGTCGAAAAATAAAATGTCAATTAATATACTGTAAATTCGAAAATTTTCGCGATAGTTTAATTTTCACGAAACTTCGCATATGCGAAGTTTCGTGAAAATCAAACCCTCGCGAGTTGGCGATATTACTCTATCGTTTACTGATATATGTAATGTCATGCCCTGTTCGCGATTTTTTTACGTCGCAATTGTGTCTTTTAACGCTATTCGCGAAAATAAAATTCTCGCGAAAATTTCCGAATTTCGGTATTTACACTTATATATCGGGCGGGCAAATCTCTTCAGACAATTGTAAATCTCTTCATCAGCAAATTTAAATTATGAAGACAATTGCTAGACAAGAGTTCGTCTAAGATATTATTTTTAAATAAAAAAGAAGGCGTTGCCATGTATAAAATGAACCCACGACCACCATTTGCTTAGACGCTAATTTTTATTATTACTCTCCTTCAATACACAGTGCTTTTGTAAAAACATGACCAGAGCAGACAGACAAGGCGCTAATTCAACTGGTCCTCTAGAATGGAAAAAACTTGCGTACATCATCCTACTTCGAACTTTAGTTTTTTGGCAATGCTCAGGCGGTTAGGAGGGTCTGGATGGTGGGGGGGGGGGTCTGGTATTCACTATTCATTAAAAATAATTTAGCCCATTATTCATCTCATCAAAATTTTGGGTTATTCAGTAAAATAAGAACAATTATTCATTAAAAGGAAGAAAGGTGGCAAAGAAATATGATTATTCATTATTCATTATTTTTTTCCTTCAACTCATTAAAAAATAGGATTATTCATTAATTTTCAGGCCCTCATTATTCACTATTCATTATTTTTGGGCTCATTATTCACTAATCATTATACCCCATCCAGACTCTCGATTAGGGGGTCCTGACAATATTTTTTCAGTTACAGAGGGTCGTATGTACGAATCTCTTTCGAGAAGTAATTGGGGGCCAAATCGTTTCTCGAGGGGGTCCGTACCAGAATTTCTAAGGGAACCTTTAGCCTCTTGTGATTTTCCAGGAAGGGAGAGGGGTTCTGGCCCTCCTGTCTCCACAGCCTCTGGATCCGCCATGTTTTACCAGCCTTTCTCTGTGGGTCAAATATAGAAGCCATGCCTTAGTATTAACCCCACTGTCGCATCTTTTGCCTTTAAAGACTATAGGGGCGCATTTAAGGAGTTTCCTCGGTGAGTAAATGGTTCATCCACGTTGAAAAAAGCTTTCTTTGAATACTGCCTTCTGATAAGTCAATACAGCTAGCTTTTCGACGACAACTTGCACAAGAGTGCTGTTTGCCTTGGTAATAGAGGTCTTAGGAAACCCCTACTTTGGCAAACATGAAGGCCCAGATGAAATGCAGCATATATAATGCTGCATTTCATCTGGGTCTGCACTGTTTGCTATGATCATAATATAGAAAATTCCACCTGTGACCCCTTAAGTCCCATACTTATTGAATCAATACACTTAACACAATTTCTAATTGGTCACTTTTTAAACTCACTATTTCTGACCAAGCGCTGATAACATTGAAATGATCTTTTGCCTAAATATGTGCAGTTTAATGGGCAAAAGTTTAGCGGTCTTTCAGAAAAGTTGTCTTTCAATCCACAGTTTTTTTTGTTAAAAAATGCCAAAAACTGCTTTTTTGAAGAAAAATGGTTTTGAGTGAAGTTTTATATCAAATTTAAGTGCAGATGTTAATAAACTGGTCTAGCCGACTTCAAAACACACCACATTTAGACTAAAGTAAAAATTTTACGCATTTTTTAAAAATATTACATTTTTAGAGATTTATAAAAAATCATCAGTAGCTCATGCTGAATTTGTTTAAAGCATTTTATTTGAACTCAACAAGAATGGCCTAACAGAATAGAACTTTATTCGTCCATTTTGTGTTGGCAAACATTTCACTGCATGCTACTGCGCACTCCGGTTTGAATGTAAAACTCAAAAAAATCAATTTGACGTCACTTTGCATTTTTTCAATTTCCAAAGTAGAACAGTGACACCTGGAAGTAATGAATAAAGCTGAAAATTTCAATGCCGTGCCGCAGATAATAGTGTGAACTTCCTATGTAAATTGCATGCATACAGCTGAATTTCTATGATTTAGCTGCTGGTAGCGTTTGTCTTCCAGAAACGAGGATTCCAAGTGAAACAAATCAGTTGAAGCTTGTTCGTCTTAAATCACGGCAGTCAGAAACATCGTCAAACAAACAAAATACAAATGGATAGCGTCTCTGTGGAACATTTTACATTGTATACTGAGGGACTTTAAAAACGCATCATTTTGCATTCTCTGTCTCTTCCAAATGATTAATTTGAGTATGTTTTCTTTATCATTTTTTATCCTTTTGCTAAATGGACCATGATTTGCCATGATTTCGATTTGCTCATGCTGTTCATTCTGACGTAATATCGACGTAAGTGTTTTTCAACAATTGTCGTCTGACAAATGTAAATTTGATTAAATTTGAAAACAAACACTTTAAGTTGGTAGCCAGATGTCTTAACAAATGGAAAAACACAAAAGTATTCAGAAATAATTGCTTTAATACACTCCCACTCGCAGCGTTTCTTTGCTAACGTCAGTCTTAAATTTTCAAACATCAATAACAGACAGGTGACGTCCGCGCATGTCGCGATACTTTTGTCGTTTATGCAACTGATTAAAGAGTATCTGTTGGCAACAAAAAGATTTTGGTTATTCCTGATCCTTAGGATAGAAACGGCCAATTATGTCAAAATCAATGACGTCATATCGACGTAATGAACGTTGCCAGAGGCCTAAAACTTCATGATTTGATTTTGTCTTTCCTTTTGCTTTCAGAAACAAACATCGGTTCGAAAACTTTTTTTCGTTCATAATGGAAGGTATGGGTCTCAGAATTATCGCGACGTCACGGCAATCATAAGCCACAGCGTTTCGATTTTCTTATTGAATGCAAGCCAAGTGATGGAACTTGTCAATTTTATTTTTAACATAGTTAAAATATCCAATTTTTGACATATAGTAGCATTTAAGCAGGTGGTGCGTTTTTAAAGTCCTTCAGTATAGAAAAAAATGACTTTTTGAAATGAAGTTACCTTTTCTCTAGCATCGTCTGCGAATTTAGAAGCAAGCCTTTTTTGGGGACGGATGCTGGCATCCGGACTCAATTTTAACACTTACAGTTTTTCAGTCACGTCAATTTTTCACCCTTGCCAGGCCATACATTAAATATATGCTATACTCCTTGCAAATTTTTAGACATATAAGTTGCATGGTTTCAATATTAACAATTTAATTAGATGCATGATAAACAGTCGTATAGATCCTGATTAGTTTGTTCCTGAGAAGCCAACTGATCCGGATCTACAATGTTTTCCAGAACGTGGTATATCCGGATTCCGCAGGATAAAGGCTTAATACAAACCGAACAACTTTCTGGAAAATATTACGCGTAAAAAGTAGTTCATTTTTTGTTGTTTTATTATTGTTTTTTATGCTTTGCAGTTTAGAAACTTCAATTTGGGTATCGAAGCAATGATTTATTGCCAATTGCTAATTCAAATACAAATATATTTAAAAAATAATACCTTGCGCAGTAATATAATAATGATAGGCATATCGTAAAAGACATGGTGGACTTGCCATTGTAGTCTGCTTTCATTGACAACAAACAAACAAGTCGGCGTGTTTTTTTACGCGGCTATGTATGTAAATAATATAACATTCATATGAATCAAGAATTATCTCAGTTGACCCCAGAAGGTCGCTTGGATATTGTGGATTAATAATCTTACTTGCATGAGTTCATTTGAAGTTTTACTTTATGCCTATCCCGCCAAAACGATCACGTGATATATACATTTGCGAAAGGACGCTATCTGTTAGACTGGTCTCCCTTTAATAGTATTGCGTCTATTTATAGCATACACTCTGGCGCAGTATTGGAAGTTAAACTGGTGCCCTGTTATCGTCTCAAATCGACAACAGGTATCCCCTATTCTATCATTGGCTGTGATTGGTTTATTGATTGACCAATGAGATGAACTGTTACATTTCAAGTTTAGCGTGGGTTGCAAACTGTTGGACAGTTACGATATTTTGTTAATTTTAATCACTAAAGAAAAGCGAGTTTTGCGAAAAAAACAATTACACACTGAGATACTGGATTCCTGCCTCAAATTCGGTTGATTTTATTGTATCTAAAGCTCTCATGAACCATCTGCTCGATCACCCGCGCCATTTTACACAGTTCAGAGTTACTTCCCTTAGATCACACCTATCCCATGATTCTCGTTGACGGTCAGGATTTTGACCGTCTAGATTAGCCTATACCTGACCCTAGATAGGTAGATCAAGGGGAGGGAACCAGACTATATTGGAAGTTTGAGTCCATCCGCGGTATAAAATAAAAGGGCATTTGCTACCGGGCCCGTCATGAGCCACTACCATGAGGCCTGCCGACGAAGCCTCGCACGAACCACAATCCGCGGATGACGGTTTCATTGACGGATTCAAGTGGCAAGGGGCGGGCGCCCCCCCCCCCCCTAAAATCGCCAAATCAAAGTTTTTAATATGATTTTAGCACCACTATTGTTTTTTGTTGCTGATTGTTTTCAATTTTAAATAGTCTGGGGTTTTTCTTGCATCTAAATTCAAAGGTGCCACATCGGCGGCGCCCTGCTAAACTGTAGCCCACCATATCTTTCGGTTCCGTTTTGAGAATGACGTCTACTGGAGTCCTCGGATCAGAGCAGTCTGATCTGGACCCGCAATGTTTGCAACAAGGACGTTTAATGGTCTAGCAGAGTACAGTATATAGGGATTATGAATCTAAAAATTGGCTTATATGCCTTCTGCGCCCAGCAGATGTTAATGGATAGAAACACATGTGTGATCACTATAATAAAGGATATATGCGTGTCAAAATGTGGTAGAAACTTCTTGAAAACACGGCGATATGATTCTGTGCTATCTCCTCTTTTTCTTTTCTTTAATCTTATTAAAACAGTCGCTAAATTCATGCGGACTGAGTCAGTAAAATGTCCAGCGCATGCGGTAAGCCAGGCACGTGCATATTATGTCACTCAATTTATTTACAAGTCCGAAAAGCCCACTGATTTAAACTATTCGATAAGCCGGGTCTCCTATGTTCACTCGTCTCGGACTACCGATGAATCACTACACTTTTTCGTTCTTCCTTCAGAAAACCAAAACGCTTTCGCTCGCTCTGCCGACTTCGAATTCCAGTTTATATTGTATTCAAGAAATGAAACCGCTAGACATCTCGTGCGATCAGATTTTTTGCAAAGATATACACAAAACTTTGAAATACGTAGACGAGTTCCCAGAGTAAAAAATCAACAAACTGACGAAAATCAACACACACACACACACACACACACACACACACACACACACACACACACACACACACACACACACACACACACACACACACCTCTACTTGTCGATCCGCCGATGCAATGTTTACTTTGACGTGCCTGCACCAGTCTCTCTCTCTCTCTCTCTCTCCTAACATTTTCAAACACGGTTTGGATCCAGATCAGACCCGAATGGTATTCAGGATAGAATGTTTCGTCAATTTAAAAATGTGTGCATGCGATAGAAGTACGCAAAGCGTTAATACTGTGGAATGTCCGACTTTGCCGTACAAAAGCCGATTTGGATTTTGGGTCCTCATCGGAAGCTGATTGACTGACCCAAACATTGTGTTTCGATATTCTAAGAAAACAAGCCAAAACAAAAGATTCGTGTGCAAACACCGTGCAGTCTCCTCTCTCTCTCTCTCTCTCTCTCTCTCTCTCTCTCTCTCTCTCTCTCTACTTTTACGACCTGCTATCAAAGTTCGCAAATAAATAGTTTGGATCCAGAAGATCGTCCGATGTGCCTGATCAGGGACAAACAAGCATACCAAGAGTTATAATCTAGTCCGACTTTGCGTCCGATGATCACGGAACATTTCAGACAAGTACCTTCTTTCAGATGCATGCCACGGGCGAATCCAGAGGGGGACAGGGGGTCCGGACCCCTGAAAAATCATAAAATATAGGGTTTTCTAGCAATATTGATCCGGATCCCCAAAAAATTACAAAGCTACCAAGCCAGCATTCAATGGTGGGCCATTGACACGCCAGCAAAACGCCATTTCAAGGGCGTTTCGCTGATGGGCCGATGGTGGTCAATTTTAAGTGGCATTTCGGTCCTCTCTGACAAAATGCTCTGGATCCGCGCATGAATACAGTGCGTGTGAACCGGCTCGATTGAAATTAAACTGTCGACGGACATAATTTCATGATATTTTGGTACTTACAACGTGCGACAAAGACTCAGACTAGCCTGCGCAATGGTGCATTCTCAATTCAGCATTACAGTACTTAAAATATGCGAGAAAAATGAACGAGTACTTGAAATCGGGATACTTTGGGATTGATTGACAATTACACATTTTTCAGAAATGGTTTCTATATTTTTTCGTTTTTGGTGAAACGACATTTACTTGTTTTACCTGTATGTTAATGATTTGGTTTAAATAAGCGTTGATTGTTTATGAGAAATACCCCTTCAACGGTTGCAAGTCTTAACCGCGGAGGTGTGTGACAAAATACTTCAGCATCCGCGGGGTTTTGTTATCTGGCCGCAGGGCAGGGCTTTTTAGAACCGTTTTTTTTTTCACATATTAATTAAAGCGGCAGGAACTAACTATGGGCTCAAAGGCACTAACATTTTGATAGCCTGTTAGTTTCTACCAGCAGGGAAGCCGATACTGGTTCTATTGCGAGTTTGACGCGAATCTGTACCACAGGGTGAGAGCATGCTCCTAATCTTAGTGCTAATGTGACCATTGTCGTCGTTGTTCATGGCCGCGGGGTTCTGCAATATGCTTTCCTGTCCATGGAAATCCTAAAACTCAAAACATCAGAAACATCTATGACAAAAGATAGGTAGGTGGTATGCTGAAACCACTGGGTCAATTACGGTTAGATCAGAATGTAGCCATTGGGTTTTCACTATTTTTATTTCTCTGTATGCTGATTTAGCCAAATTATCTAGTTTTACGGTAGTAAGATCGCCTGACCAAAGTGCCAAGGTTGTGAGCAGCAAAATCTAGCTGTTTGTCTGTCTGCCCGTTAATCTGTCCATCCGTCTGTCTGTCTGCATTGGTTCTTCGTTCTTTTACTTATATGCTCGTTAAACCAGCTTACATGTGTCTAGTAGCTCAGGTGGTTTGAACGCCTGTCCATTGTTCTGAAGGCTGTGAGCAGCATAATCTAGCCTTCTGCCTGCCTGCATACTTGTCTGTCTACTTGCCACTGGCTGTCTGTCTCCCTGTATCTGTTCTTTGCTCTTTTGATTTTTTGTAGGCCTGTTTTGCTAGATTAATATCTAGTAGTTCAAGTGTTTAAGGTGCCTGATCCCATTGAGGTTACTTTTAATTTTTCTAAATACGTAGGCTTGGACCCAGCATCTACTCTTTATCCCCAAAATATCAAGAATATCAGGCACACCCCAAAAATATTTAAAATTTAGCAACCCCAAAAATATTTTTCAAATCTGTACCTTGACCATAAAAAAGCGCCAAATTGATAGAAATGACTCCACAAAACATAAAAAAAAATCAAAATTTTCATCATACTCCCAAACATATTTATTTATCTGACCTTCCCGACCCCTCCCCACTCCAAAAAATGCAATTCAAAATTTTGAACCTTCAAAAATGGACCGAACCTACTTATATATGATAATATCAAAGTACCACCCCACCCCTCGCCCAAGAAAGCTGGCCAGTGTTTCAGAGCAGTATGCAGCAAAATATAGCTGTCTGTCTGCTTGTTTCTCAGTCAATCAACCAGTCAGCCAGCCAGCCCGACCAACTGCTTCGATTTCTTAGTGTAGACAGAGCCTCTTTGTAAAAGCGTATTCTTGTTACATAAAATTATTTGCATGTCCTATTTTTTCTTCATAAGTAGGGTCTGGCCCAGCATCTACTGTTCACCCATATCCGGAAATTTAAGGACCCCAAAAATATTTGAAAGGGGTAGGTGCATTAAGAGGCTATTTTGTCCCCCCCCCCCCCCCCCTATGAGTTCAAAAAATAAAAGTTGCTCTTCACAAGTTTTTTCTTATTAGTTCATTAGAACAATAGCCAAAGTGTAAAGGTCTGGTATTGATTCGACTTTTACCGTTGCTATGGTAACAAAAAAGGCCGCCAAAATAGGCTGAAAATAGGAAAATGACCGTTTTGGAGCAAATTTGAGACATGTAACAGAGAAATTAATATAGAGCACAAGCAAATATCAAAAAAAATATTTTAACATATGATGCGAATTATCATGGCACACAATATACTAAAAGGTTTTTTTTTTTGTATTTGCTTGTGCTGATAACTAATTCTTAAAAAAAATCGGTCTCAAAAAGCCTCAAATTTGGCCTAAAATAGCAATTTCTCTATTTTAAGCCTATTTTGTCAGCCATTTTGGTTACCATAGCAACTGGTAAAAGTAAAAAAAAATGCCAGAATTTTACACTTGGGCTATTCTTCTAAAAAATCAATAAGATGAAATTGGTGAAAAGCAACTTTCATTTTTTGGGCTATAGAGGGGGCCAAAATAGCCCATTAATGCACGTACCCCTTTTAGCAACAAAAAAAAATATCCTTGACCTAAAGAAAAGACCCTACAATGCATCATATCCCCCAAAATATTCACGTTTCTTGGGCTAGAGGTCAAAATCTAGGACATCTTGTTTTTTTTTTTTTAGAATCATTTGTATTTGAACAACAGTGGCGATTTCAACAAGGTGAGCGTTTGCGGGCACACTTTCATGATCTTTATTAGTAATGTGTAAAGTCTGGCATAAGTACAACGAGAGCGCTCACATTGTTGAACTCACCATGTCTCTGTCACTTTTAACCTGAGGGTTCATTCCCCCAAGGTGGGGCTAGAGGTCAAAATATAGGAAACCTTTCAAAAGAGCTATTCTGTTTTTCCAACCTATGCAGATATCTTTCCAAACATTTATAAGAAAACATTCATATTTAGGCATTTGGTATCATATTCATGGAAGGCTTCCAGTCATCAGCTTCAGAGCCTTGCGTCCATACCTCAGGGTGGGGCTAGAGGTAAAAATCTAGGACATCTTTTTTTTCTTTTAAAGAACCATTTGTATTTGAAGAACATATACTATTTCATTTTCTGACTTTCTGTGACTTCAGGTCTTCTGTTCAGGACCTTTGAGCAAAAGACTGCCAGAGCTCTAGCTAAGAAACTTCTTTTAACAGAATTTCCTCCTGAACCACTGACCCAAAAGCAACTTAATGTCACAGATTTGTACCCAATGGTGTCTTCTACCAATTTTGCACAAAAGGTTCCACTCCACTGAACAATGGATCTGCCTAAGCTCCAGATAAGAAATGTCTTACAATGACTTCTCCTCCTGAACCAATGGTCCAAAATTTACAATAATTTCACAGAATTGTCCCTAACGATGCACTCTACCAAAATTATACAATTGCTTTGGCTCTGCCATTAAGAGACTTTATTCAAGCTTGCACATAATGTCTCTGATGGCGATTAAGTAAAAGTAAGAAAAACATATACAAAAAAGGACAGAACTTTATCAAATCAGTTTTTGATCATCATTAATTTCTTTGAATATGTTGGTGGATTTGTCTTAGGTAAGATACTAGGAAACACTTTCCCTAATCCTCGTAAGATCTTTAACCAACAGAAACCAAAAGAAAATCTGAAGGGAAAAAAAACGTGCCACGGTATTTGGGATCAAATTACACATGTTTAGTTGGGGTTGTGCCAAAGAAAGTTAAGAGAAAATTGTTACCGCTTACCTGCCTGAAGAGCTTCACCAACATTTATTGAGGGATTATTTTTAACACTGTAAGCTCTATAATAAAAGCATTTGACATAAAGTTTGATTATTTACTTCTTAAGTTAGTTATTAATCAACTGATTTCTTGCACTGTTCATATATTGATTACATTTATTAAAGGCTGGTTTTGTCCAATGAACAAATGACAATGTCGCCAGAAAGATTGCTTTCCCATTTCACTTTGTGGCAATATGTTTGACCCTACATCAGAGACTTCCAGTTTCCATTTGCATGTTTTAGAAAAGGTATCTAACTAACAACCTCCCTATTTGAACGCTTTAATGCAGCCGTCCCCATCAGTACTCTCAGTGCTTTGATTTAAAAAATAAAATGACCTGCAGAGTCTCGGCAAAACATTGGTTGATTTATAGAAGCATGAATTTTGCAGAACCGAACTAGCGTGAAAATGTAAGGTGACCAATGAGTGTATGTATGGGAAAATCAATCAGAATACAAGGTTTACCAGAACAGGCATCATAGTTAATAGATAATTTTCCTTACCCCCCTAAAATATGCGCATTGCAATGAAATTCATCAAATATCTGCTTTGGATCTGCATGTATATCACGTTTTAGTGCGGTATTTAATATACTCTTTTTTCCATTTTACCATGTGACGTCCATTTTACCACCAGGCGTGATTTTACCATGCGACAAGTAAACTGGTCAGTGTGTTTATAGAATTGGCAGCTCTATCTACATATAAAATGACCCTGAATTTATTGTTTGGGTCGCGGTGCTCCCAATTTTATTTTTATTGAACATAGACACACAATACAAAGTGCATAATCAATATCAAGAAAACATATCTGTATACAAAAACGAGGTCACCTATATATAGACTTTTTCATTATCACTCAACCTCGTGACTGCTATCATGTGTATGTTTAAGGTGGGTTTGGTTGTGAAATATAAAACATAAGGACATTTTATGTATGATATATTTATTTACACGGAAATTAATAAAGAGCTTAAGGTTAGTTACAAACCAGACACTCAGAGGAATTAAGATTCAATGCTAAAGTGAAAGTAGACTCTCCGGAGAAGCTGTGCAAAATGGCTGAACGACTAGTACAGAATATAGCATCAGACTATCTAACGTGTTCAATATGTTGGAATGTGTTCACGGATCCAAAAATGTTGTCATGCGGACACTCCTTCTGTTCAAAGTGTCTTTACGATTATATCAAAAGTGTCTCGAAATCCAAGGCTAGGGATGGATTCGACTGCCCAATATGTCGGTTTACCTATCAAATAGATTCCAATCCAGAGGATGTCGTGAACTCGTTTTCTCCGGATGTAACGTCTATTAAGATCTTACAAGCAATTGGTCTGGATGGAACTCGTTTGAAAACAGTTGCAGAGAAGACTAAGGAACCACTCGCCAAAGAGAATGAACCGCTGGAAGAAGGTAAATATTATCGGACGTGTAAAACGCATTCAGGGAAGAGACTTGAAGTGTACTGTTCAAACCATGATGTCGTCGTCTGTCCAGAGTGTGCTTGGCGGGACCATCGAGGATCTGAATGTGAGTGTTCGTCTGCCCAAGAAGTTATCTTGAAACGACTGAAAGCTCTGAAATGTCTGGCATCACAGCAAAACGAAGATGCTGAGAAATTATTAAATTCTCATGATTCAGATATCAGATCCGTTCCAAACGCACAAGAAGCGTTTTTGGATTTGGTGAACAAAGTTGAAGCGGACTTTAAAGTTGTAATCAACACGTTTACTGATCGCATGGGAAAACTAAGAGGAAAAGTAGGTTCTGTTATAGATAAACACCCTGCTGTTGTTGAGTTGAGAGAACTTCGCGAGAATCTAGAAGAAAAACTGAACTGTTTTGAAGATGAACAAATAGGCAACACGGAAATGAATCCAAACATGTCATTGAGAAGCTTGTCAGAATTATGTGAGATTTCATCAGAGTACCAAAGAAGCATAATAGAGTTGACGGAAAAACTTGAAAAACACGAGGTAACGAAGTGTTTGCAGAAAGACTTTAGTTCGTTAGAAGCATTTGTTACATCTACAAAGGCTAATGTTCCCGAGGAACTCTTGTCTGCAGAGGAGTCATTAAACCAGGACGAGGAATTCGTGCTGGTGTCTAAAACTGGAGATTGTAAAGATTTCCAACAAAAAGAAAATATTTCAGACTTAAAGTATCAACAGTTCGTGTTTAGTGCCAAACTTGCTGAGGAGAAGCAGTGTATGTTGTCTAGTGTGGCCCTAATTGGCACCACAGCTGTTGTGATTGTTGACCAAATGAACAAGAAAATTAAAAAGTTCAAAATACCGGAAGGAAGATATCTTGACAGTGTCAAACCACCTGCAGAACCTCATCAGCTAGCGGTGCTTAAGGAATCAAGCGACATCATAGTGACGTTATGGGAGGAGCATTCACTAATCCAAATGTCAACGGATCCAACACTTGTTATTCTTCGAATCATAGACACAAGGGCGGAATATACAGGGATCACGTCACACATCCCGGAACATATTGCAGTATCAAGCATTAGATCAAAGCGAGTTGATGTCTTTCATATTGCAGACATCGACAGAGATGACGAGGAGACATGTAGTCTGGACAACGCCTCTAAAACTATTTATAGATCACATGGGAAGCGTTGTTTTCCGGACAGAATTGCATCAACAAGCGGCGGAAGTATCATTGTGCGAAACAGGCGCCGGAATGAAGTATCATGTTTTACCCACAGTGGAACTCAGCTGTGGTCGCGGCGGTTGCTTTCCAGTGCGGCTGACGTCACATCCATCAGAGGACGAGTTTTCGCGACACTTCAGAGTAAAAATGCTATAGTCAGTTTCCTAGAAGATGGACAGGGTAGTCTGCAGTACCTCGAGCCTGAGCGAGCATTTAATAAGCCATGGAGTGTTGATGGGTTTAAGGATTGTTTGGTTGTAACTGAAGACAACTCATCAGAATGGGTGCATTTGTTTGTATTTGCCTAATCAATGAGATTAACCCATCTGAGCCGCGACATGAGATTACCAACTATGTGGCATTTTGACATGTGTAGACTCAGACGGGCCTGTGAAGCCCTCCTTTTTTAGCTCAGAAACTTTAATTGATGTTCGGTCAGTAGCTTTACAGTTATAGAAGCAAATGCTCTGATCAGACTGCGCGTATGCGCAGACTGGTCTGAGCCTTTGCTGGTCGCACTTACCACATTGTCGCGGCTAATTTTTGCCCAATGAAATTTCCCGCCATTCTCAATTGAACGAATCCATTTCGAATTTAAGGGTTGTTGGGTAGTAATTTATTATTCCATTCAAATTTTCCAAAGTACTGTATATTTTGTAAGCAAACAGTGCAGATCCTGATCAGACGTCTAATGACGATTTTGTCGCCAGCTAGTCACATTTGCGGACCCAGACCAGGCCCGACAAAATGTCGGGTCTCATCTGGTACCAAACTTTTTACACTCTAATTATATTGCTGGAAATTAGTTTTTATCTTTGGAAACAATTTTTTTTTGTAGAGAATAAATCAGCGGGCGAGTTTAAATTACCAGTATGAAAGTACAAAACAGTGACAGTTCACAGGTTTAGATGATAAACAAAAATTTTCAGCGTAAAATTAGCAATCAAAATTTGGTTAGATGTTCGATATTCAACATTCAACATTCAAATTTTGAATGTTGAATATCGAATATCAAACTAAATCCAACATTCAAATCGAATGTCGAATATCGAATATCAAACTCAATCTCACATTCAAATTTTGAATGTCGAATATCGAATATCAAACTCAATCCAACATTCAAATCAAATGTTGAATATCGAATATCAAACTAAATCCAACATTCAAATCGAATGTCGAATATCGAATATCAAACTCAATCTCACATTCAAATTTTGAATGTCGAATATCGAATATCAAACTAAATCCAACATTCAAATCGAATGTCGAATATCGAATATCAAACTCAATCCAACATTCAAATCGAATGTTGAATATCGAATATCAAACTCAATCCAACATTCAAATCGAATGTGGAATATCGAATATCAAACTCAATCTCACATTCAAATTTTGAATGTCGAATATCGAATATCAAACTAAATCCAACATTCAAATCGAATGTCGAATATCGAATATCAAACTCAATCCAACATTCAAATCGAATGTTGAATATCGAATATCAAACTAAATCCAACATTCAAATCGAATGTCTAATATCGAATATCAAACTCAATCTCACATTCAAATTTTGAATGACGAATATCGAATATCAAACTAAATCCAACATTCAAATCGAATGTTGAATATCGAATATCAAACTAAATCCAACATTCAAATCGAATGTCTAATATCGAATATCAAACTCAATCTCACATTCAAATTTTGAATGTCGAATATCGAATATCAAACTAAATCCAACATTCAAATCGAATGTTGAATATCGAATATCAAACTAAATCCAACATTCAAATCGAATGTCGAATATCGAATATCAAACTCAATCTCACATTCAAATTTTGAATGTCGAATATCGAATATCAAACTCAATCCAACATTCAAATCGAATGTTGAATATCGAATATCAAACTAAATCCAACATTCAAATCGAATGTCGAATATCGAATATCAAACTCAATCTCACATTCAAATTTTGAATGTCGAATATCGAATATCAAACTCAATCCAACATTCAAATCGAATGTTGAATATCGAATATCAAACTAAATCCAACATTCAAATCGAATGTCGAATATCGAATATCAAACTCAATCTCACATTCAATTTTGAATGTCGAATATCGAATATCAAACTAAATCCAACATTCAAATCGAATGTCGAATATCGAATATCAAACTCAATCCAACATTCAAATCGAATGTTGAATATCGAATATCAAACTCAATCCAACATTCAAATCGAATGTCGAATATCGAATATCAAACTCAATCCAACATCCAAATCGAATGTTGAATATCGAATATCAAACTAAATCCAACATTCAAATCGAATGTCGAATATCGAATATCAAACTCAATCTCACTTTCAAATTTTGAATGTCGAATATCGAATATCAAACTCAATCCAACATTCAAATCGAATGTCGAATATCGAATATCAAACTCAATCCAACATTCAAATCGAATGTTGAATATCGAATATCAAACTCAATCCAACATTCAAATCGAATGTGGAATATCGAATATCAAACTCAATCTCACATTCAAATTTTGAATGTCGAATATCGAATATCAAACTAAATCCAACATTCAAATCGAATGTCGAATATCGAATATCAAACTCAATCCAACATTCAAATCGAATGTTGAATATCGAATATCAAACTAAATCCAACATTCAAATCGAATGTCTAATATCGAATATCAAACTCAATCTCACATTCAAATTTTGAATGTCGAATATCGAATATCAAACTAAATCCAACATTCAAATCGAATGTTGAATATCGAATATCAAACTAAATCCAACATTCAAATCGAATGTCGAATATCGAATATCAAACTCAATCTCACATTCAAATTTTGAATGTCGAATATCGAATATCAAACTCAATCCAACATTCAAATCGAATGTTGAATATCGAATATCAAACTAAATCCAACATTCAAATCGAATGTCGAATATCGAATATCAAACTCAATCTCACATTCAAATTTTGAATGTCGAATATCGAATATCAAACTCAATCCAACATTCAAATCGAATGTTGAATATCGAATATCAAACTAAATCCAACATTCAAATCGAATGTCGAATATCGAATATCAAACTCAATCTCACATTCAAATTTTGAATGTCGAATATCGAATATCAAACTAAATCCAACATTCAAATCGAATGTCGAATATCGAATATCAAACTCAATCCAACATTCAAATCGAATGTTGAATATCGAATATCAAACTCAATCCAACATTCAAATCGAATGTCGAATATCGAATATCAAACTCAATCCAACATTCAAATCGAATGTTGAATATCGAATATCAAACTAAATCCAACATTCAAATCGAATGTCGAATATCGAATATCAAACTCAATCTCACTTTCAAATTTTGAATGTCGAATATCGAATATCAAACTCAATCCAACATTCAAATCGAATGTTGAATATCGAATATCAAACTAAATCCAACATTCAAATCGAATGTCGAATATCGAATATCAAACTCAATCTCACATTCAAATTTTGAATGTCGAATATCGAATATCAAACTCAATCCAACATTCAAATCGAATGTTGAATATCGAATATCAAACAAAATCCAACATTCAAATCGAATGTCGAATATCGAATATCAAACTCAATCTCACATTCAAATTTTGAATGTCGAATATCGAATATCAAACTTAATCCAACATTCGAATCGAATGTCGAATATCGAATATCAAACTAAATCCAACATTCAAATCGAATATCGAATATCGAATATCAAACTGAATCCAACATTCAAATCGAATGTCGAATATCGAATATCAAACTCAATCTCACATTCAAATTTTGAATGTCGAATACCGAATATCAAACTAAATCCAACATTCAAATCGAATGTCGAATATCGAATATCAAACTAAATCAAACATTCAAATCGAATGTCCAATATCGAATATCAAACTCAATCTCACAATCAAATTTTGAATGTCGAATATCGAATATCAAACTAAATCCAACATTCAAATCGAATGTCGAAATTGAATATCAAACTTAATCCAACATTCAAATCTTAGGTCGATTATCGAATATCAAACTCAATCTCACATTCAAATTTTGAATGTCGAATATCGAATATCAAACTGAATCCAACATTCAAATTGAATGTCGAATTACGAATATCAAACTGAATCCAACATTCAAATCGAATGTCGAATATCGAATATCAAACTGAATCCAACATTCAAATTGAATGTCGAATATCGAATATCAAACTAAATCCAACATTCAAATCGAATGTCCAATATCTAATATCAAACTAAATCCAACATTCAAATTGAATGTCGAATATCGAATATCAAACTGAATCCAACATTCAAATCGAATGTCGAATATCGAATATCAAACTGAATCCAACATTCAAATCGAATGTCGAATATCGAATATCAAACTCTATCTCACATTCAAATTTTGAATGTCGAATATCGAATATCAAACTTAATCCAACTTTTGATTTTTTTATATCGAACCTCGAATATATCAAACTGAATCGAACATTTAGATCTTAAATCTCAAATAGAAATATCTCGAGTACTAATTATCAAACTCAATCCTACATCCAAATTTTGAATAGACTGCTACATTGTGCCTTTTGTAAAACATTGTCCCTCAATGCGTCAGGGATGGTGATTTACGTTGTTTTCTCTCTGGATTATAGGGCACACTTTAAAAGCCAGGCTTTAATCGGTGGGTTGGTGCATGATGCTTATCTGTAGCTGGGCCCAACGTGGCTCAAGTTGAGGTTTTCTTTAGCTCTCTGACTATCTGTGAGTCGTGAGCCCTTTTCTTTGTTTCATCATAGGGTGTTAATTTGATTAAAGTGTTTCTCTATGATGATACAGTGCAATAGTAAGAAGGCTTCCATGTGAGCTGATTATTTATTGTTCTTCAACAACAGCAGAATTTAGGGCGAAGATTTGGTACCCGGTGGCTTAGGCTGCTGTCCGTTCCAAGGCGGTGGTTCTGTTGTTGTTGATTCGTTGTTGATTGTTACTCCCATTGTGGGATTCTGTAATTGTTCTATGTTTTGTTGCACGTTCATTCTGGTTTTGCAATCATCTTGATGGGGAGGAGAGAGCTGGTTGCTTTGCTTGGTTTGTCTTCCTGGTGTCTCGTGATTGTTGTGTGGCTCTTCCTCGCGGTGCCATGGGTTTGTCTGCAGTTTGTGATTGTGGTATTTCCTGATCATACTCACTTACTATTTTTCATGACATCCTCAGTATTCTGAAACTTATCTCTTCGATTCGCAAGTCATGTTGCTAGAATTGATTACTTACGTCCCAGTGAACAAGTTTTCAGTTATGTCGGGACGATGATCAATATCTGACCAAAGTGTAAAGAAAAGTTTTTGGGTAAAGGAGAAATGGAGCGGACAGGAAATTCAAGGATTAATCACATGACCTTCATTTGTGGCCTTGACATTGAGTCTTTGTAACTGAGCCATAGGTTCTGCACACCATCTCCCAGAGATGAACATTTGACCAAAGTTTAATGCAAATCTTTCAAAGTGTTCAAGTGATATGGAGCGGACATAAAATTCAAGGCTAAATCCAATGACCTTTAGCTGTCATAGCTTCAGTACACCGTCTCACTGAGTTGAATGTTAATGAAAATCTTTTTTTCAAGCGGTATGGAGCGGAAAAGAAAGTGCTACGTTCGGACAGACGGACGGACGGACTGACGGACAGGCAAAGGGCATTCCTATAATCCACTCTCAGCTTTGCGGCGGGGGATTAATGACCATAGATTTGGAGTTGTGATCTCTGGACCTGCAGACAAACACTTTGTCAACGGAACGGGTCGGCTTACTTTGTAAACTGATTAAGACTATTATGGAACCAGTGTCGTTGTTCCCCTTAAATAAATTGGATTGTTCGTCTTTACCCCCACAACCCTCCATACATGTAAATTCTTATATCCACTGTTCCCCATATTCTTCTTTATTCCCATGTCCCCCTAAAAATAAATTTAGCATTTGTTTCCTTGTTTCGTTAATTCCCCCCCCCCCACCCCCCGTTTCTCCAAACCCCTGGGGTGGTATCATAATGTTAAATTGTTTTTATATGTACAGCATGCGAAACGTCGCAGGGCTGATTTTAAAAAAAAATCACAAAACAGATCAAAAGTGAAACTCGATTAATGAGCCACGACATGAGAAAACCAACAATGTCGCCGTACGCTACGAGAGGACTCAGATCTAATCAGCCTAGTCTTCACATGAAGAAAAGTTAGGTCCTTTGTTACTCGCTGAGCGCACAGCAAAGACTCTGATCAGACTGGGCGGATACTATTTCTGATCAGAGTCTTCGGTGGGCGCACACTTATTTTGTTGTTCGTCATGTCATGGATAATTTTATTCAATCACAGGAAGAAAAAGACGTTGCAACTGTAGAATTGAAGAAAATCATGTATATTACATTTAAAGGTGTGGGGGATGGGGGTGGGGGTAATTCTGAACGCAAATAAATCTTGGTATTGAATAACTTATTTGCAGGCTGCACACTCCAAATTTATATCAAACACAAAAATCAAACCACCTGTGTGTCCAGGTTGGGCTATTAGGGGCTTAAAATGGCGATGCTGTGGGGCCCGGTAACCAGTAATGGAGATACTCTGGTGAGTTATATGCAAAGTTCAGGTGCGTATCCTCGAAATATTCAAGCATGCAGGATACAGTGAAGCCATAGGGAGGTAGGCATGGGTGTTCGGCCTACTAGGTATACCCCCGTTTGTTACGACATAATGCCGGTCAGGAAGGAAGAGGGGAAATCTTATTGGAAAATTCCTTTTTGCGATGACGATGCTACCAGGGAAAAATAATGCACACAACTAGCAAAAACTTTTCAGTACTTTATGTACTAAGAAAACATCAACAACACATTAATATACAATGACACCACCTACGCTGTTATTTCTGGCTAATTGACCATCCTATACTAGAGCAAGTTGCCACTCCAAGATCGTTTCAATTAGAACCAATCTTGGACTGTCCTGCTCTAGATGTACGTCAACTAGTCAGAAATAAGAGACGTAAAGAATATGATTAACATATAACTTAAGAAAAAAAAACAATTGGATCCTTTAATATTTAAGTTCTCGTATTGACGAGAAATCTCGAGATTATACGCGTCTCGCGAACACTATGTCTTCTAAGCTGCACGTGTGTCTATTTCAGACCATCGGCGCTGAGGTGATCGAACCTGTACTTTGGTCGTCACTGGATTAACGTATTCGTGTTATCTGTTCCGCGTACTACTGATCGTTACTCAAGACGTCAGTATTAATTTATGTCCTCCTGATCATATCCCACGTTGGGACGTCAGATTTTTCATATAACCATTCGAGCCGGTTGGCTTCCCATTTTGTTGCACTACGTTGTAACGATTGGGGCTTTGATCCACGCTGGTCGTGGCCTAAGGGGGACAACTATTATGTGCCCTCAGGTACTTATCAATGGCTCACCAACTTTCAGCCTCCAACGTAGGAGGGGACACAAGAGATGATTCTGCAAAAAACAATCTATATTTAGAATCTCAGAATCACTCTTTTGCGTCGATAATGGGGTTGTTCGTTCGAAGTTCACAAAAATAGAAATAATTTCAGTGGTCTTACTCTTTTAAATTACAGCCTAACCCTATAAGCGCGCGATTAGCCCACACCCGTGGGTGTGTGGCTAACGGCTCCCATGCGGTTAGGATGGATCGGCTCTTCTAAATACCCACACTTAAACTTATATAATAGAGAAGTATTTTTTAGTGACTGGCCTATGTCAGCGCCAAACAATACCTCTTATGCCAAACGAACAAACCCATACGTAACAAACTCTTCTATACACTGTCGTAACGTCACCCTGGTTGAGACGCTATCGCAGCCGAAACATCAAGATCCTGTGGCCCTTTTTCCCTTCAAGGTCACGTTATCTAGATAGTTTCGAGGTTTACACATACTGATACCAATTCTCTTAAAATTCCAGGAAAAAGGTTGAACAGTGTGGTGCCGACGTAACGTTTGGACGTTTACGTCGGACATCACCCTGCCCACGCACTAATTTCGTACATGTATAACGTATCAGTTGTAAACAACTAATTATGACCTCTCGGCAAAATATATACATCAATATTGAGAGATTACATTCTGCTGTTTTATGTGTATAAAACCGTACAATGCTTTCTTACATTTATTTTGGTGTAACACAAAATGCTTTACATTTACTTTGGTGTAACGAAAATATCTTACATTTACTTTGGTGTAACAAAAATATCTTACATTTACTTTGGTGTAACATTACACCTACCTAATCTCTAAACATACATGTCAGCTATCACCTTATTTATGTAAGTGTGTTGTAGTGTATGCACCTAACCCTTATTCTTATATGCGTCAGATATAACTCGAGGTGACACATACAGGTCGCTACAGAAAGTCGATTATCACTGGCAGTTAAATCGTCTTTCCAACAACGCCGTACAAATCACAACAATTTAAAATCTAGCTGCTAAAATTGTTTTTCACCTATCGGTCCCTGGTAAATCTTTCAGCATGCCATTATAGTTTTAGGTGCAGGCACTACATGGCCTGTGACTACTTTTGTCCGAAATAACCCGACGAGTCCATCCGGACAGCTTTTACTATAGCCGCAAGAATGGTCCCAGCAGATTTTTAGGCAATACGCATGTGCGTAACTTCATACGCAAGTGCGTAACAATCGCTATTTTCACAAAAAAAACGGGACGTTATTGATAACACCCGAAAGAACACATACACGGAATGCTGGCCGATTCAACAGACGACAAAATAGAAAACGAGTGACTTATTATTTCAATACAATGTGACATGCTAGAGACATCGCGATTCAATGCAATTACACGGATCGCCATCGCCCTATCATGTACAATATCAATACAGTAACGATATATATAACTTCACGTACCTTTTATAATAATGAATAGCATCTCTATATCGAACCTTTCATCGGTATGTTTAAAATGTCCCCTAACAAGAATGGGAAATTCCATCCTTTATATATTGAAAAACGCACAGGATTTCCGAGATATTCAAGAAGAATAAGGAAAACGTGCAAGCGTTGATAAATATAGATACAATGAATTCCATCTCAGACAAACCGACCTTTTATTGGGACTATCAAAAGAAAGAGTACCGTATCATGGTTCGAATAGGTGCCCAGGTGCATACCTAAACCACTGCGTATTTGTGCGTATACGCAACCATAGCTGATTCTGTTATTCCAGCCATTCTGTATCGTAACACCGTTGGCTTGGGCTTTAAGGGCATAGATGCATAGAATGCCTATAGAAATTGCGATCTTGGCTATATGATGGATATACTGTAACGAGTTATATGCAAAGTTCAAGGAGTTTAGAGCATACATGAGGTAGTGAGGCTCATGGGATGATATGCCTTTGTGCCCTTCCTACTAGGTGTACCTCCGCTGGGTTGGGCTTTAAGGGCTTAGAAATGGCGATGTACATGTATTGAGGCTGCGCGACTGAACTGTGCATATAGCCCTCTTAAGCATGTTAAGTATCCCCGTAGAATGATATACACAGGCCTAACTCCCTCCCTCACAACCTCCTGTATGCTCGAAATTTCAGACGATGCGCGCCTGAACTTTGCATATAACTCTATAGTATCTGCATCCAACCAGGCCCCACTACATCGCCATTTCTAAGCCCTTTAAGCCAACTCCCAACGGGGGCACCAATAGTAGGCAGTAGGCAGGACACCCAGACTAACCTCCCCATGGACTTAACTACGAATTATCCGAGGCTGCGCACCTGAACTTTGCATATAACTCTATAGTATCCCCATAACTGGTTAACAGGTCCCACTACATTGTCATTTCTAAGCCCTTAAAGCGCAAATCCAATGGGGTACACCTAGTAGGCAGTAGGCAGGACACCCAGACCTACCTCCCCATGGTCTTCACTCGAAATTCCCGAAGCTGCGCATCGGAACGTTGCATATACATGTAACTCTCTATAACATCCCTATTACTGGCTACTGGACCACTTCACGGTGACAGAGAGTATCGAACTAGCAACCTCTAACAATTTGAAAACGCGTCACCTTCATACCAAGTTAAAGTCATTTTCCAACATCGCCCAGTCTCAACACAAATAAGCAGTACGTTGTTGTTCATTTTTGTATGCCGTCGCTAAAAAACAGTGATTATGAGTGAGGCGTTTTAGTTGGGAACAAGACAGTTCACCAACAAGACAATTCACCGACACGTTTTTGAAGACATGTCACTGAGAGAATTGAAGACAGTTCACCGAAACTTTTTAAGACAGTTCACCGACACATGTGCTTTATATGTAACTGACCTATGGCTGGAAAATAACTGTTAATTTTGAGGAATTATGGATCTTTTGTGATTTGAAGTAAAAACAAAAGTAGATACATTTGGTAAAGAACAATGGCAATTGCTGCCAGTATACACTGAACCGAAGTTCTAAGTAGCCACTTTTCAATTTCTTTTTTTCTGACTAAGCCCTAGTGATATTGAAATGAATTTTCGCCCAAATATGTGCATTTCAATGGACTAAAGTTAAGAGGTGTTTTGGGAGAGTTTTCTATCACTTCACGATTTTTGGGTTCAAAAATGCAAAAATCAATTTTTTGAAGAAAATAAGCGTTTTGAGTGCAGTTTTTATCAAATTCAAGTACAGGTAATTGCAAACCTACCTAGTCGACTTGAAAAAACACCAAACACTTGACATTTTGCTTATGACAGATTTTTTATGAATTTTTAAAAATTGATAATTTTCCGAATTTTCCAGAATTTTCGGAAATAATCAGCTGCAAATACTAAAATCATTGTATGTATTGTATTTTATGTTAATATGCTTGACAAAACACCATGCAACTTGATAAGCCCATTTTCTAACGATATTTTTTACCAATTTGGTATCCACCTCTGATTTTAACGTGAATTTTTATAGGCCATTTAAATGGCATTTTTTAAGATTTCTTTTGATTTTTTTAGCAGAACAGTGACGCCAATTCGAAATAAAGAATCCCTGAAAATTGCACTGCTATGTCGCAGATAATAAAGCGTACAGAGCAATTCAAAGTGAGTATGCAAACTGCATGGTTAAGCTAAAAATCCTTTGATTAAGTTGTTGACCGTGGCTGTCTTCATGTTAACGTAGAAGAGAAATGGAGTGTTCAATTGTCAAAAAAACTGTTGATTCTTTTCATCTTATATCACAGCTGTTATAAACATCTTCAAACTAATTAAAATATAAATGGATAACGTACCTGATGAAGAGTTTATATCACATTAAAAAGTGTGACTTTTTGAAATGATGTTACCTTTACTCGGACCTCGACTGTGCAAGGTCTACCAGTCATTTGGAAATGACATAATTCGCAGAGTCTCGACAAAGCCTTGGACCTTTTTATAGAATTTAAATTTTGTGAGAGTGATTTTTACTTTCTGAACGGGAGCAAAAATTGTATGGTGGCTACTTATAATTTCGGTTCAATGTAGAAGATAGATAGAACTATTTCTTCCCACTAATGTACATTTATGTTTCTGCTGTGCCGCATCAGTGGGATCATGGACTTTGCAATTATTGTTGGTTAACAAGGCGATTTTTGTTTGCTTGATTAACAAATAATAGGCAGATCTTTTGATGTTAAATGAAGCTAAACTATTGTTGTTTTCTTTTCAACTAGGACCAATCCAGTATATACAGATAATGTAATGATCTCTCTATATGCATTAGGCATATATATGTCTAATAAAAAGATCAAAGTGCCACAGAAATCATTCAACTCCAATAATTTTATATTAGTCATGTGTTTAATAGTATCCCAAATGATAGTTATCTATATTCAGCAATGACCACCATGTTCCAATAGATATAAGTATTTGGAGATGAAAAAACTGGAAAATAATGGAGAAGCAAGGACGAGAACTATTGAAACACGGTAGTTAACCTGACACAAACCTGTTTGCTAATTAAATTGGTAACTTTTATATCTACAATTATTTTTGTTCTTTTTTTTTTTCCTTTTTTTTTCCCTTTTTTTTTATTCACACTCACCATTTGTAAAAGCAAACCAGATACCATTAACTAATAGGTAATGAATTATAATAGCAGAACTGACAAAGTCCCCACACCAGCGTAAGCTAAACAAGTGAGGTAGATACACTGTGTATACCCTATATATTGAAACATGCTAGCCACTGGCTGAAAATAGTTATCTATATTCAGCAATGACCACCATGTTCCAATAGATATAAGTATTTGGAGGTGAAAATACTGGAAAATAATCAAAACCAGCAACAGAATGTAGGAAACTTAAATCACTATTCTTTAATTCTGTCGGTGAACTGTCTTCAAATGTGTGTCTGTGAACTGACTTGTCGGTGAACTGTCTTCAAATGTGTGTCTGTAAACTGTCTTGTCGGTGAACTGTCTTGATTCATTTTAGTTGACGTCAGTATATATCGTATCTGGAAACAAATTTATTATAAAAATCTAAAATAAAGGTTGACCAAAGAGACAAAATATGGTGTATACATCTGTTTGTCAGAAGCTTTTGGATCAGCATTATGGCGAGAACAGTCTCTGCAAAACTTTGTGGCCAGATGTAGGCTTGAACTCATAACCTACCCCAAACTTACGTAAGAAACTCCCCTCCGATTGGGCTCAATCCAAACAAACATTTGCGGAAATTTCTCCAGACATTATTACATGTACCTTCTTTACATGTACATGTAGGTTTAATATACCATTTGAGTATTTTTCTACTTATCACATGACTAATACGCAGGCTCATCAGAGCCTTCTATGCGTGTACAAACACACACAATCCAGTAAACATCTGTAAACATGCCACCTTCGGCCCGCTAGCGAAACGCCATACAAATGGCGCTTTGCTAGTGGGACGATGATGGCCCGATCCAATGGCGTTTCGCTAGCGGGTCGAGGGTGGCCCGGCATTGAATGCTGGCTGAGAAGTAGATGAGAATTCAGATTCCGATTGTATTTTCTGGATTTACTTACATATGTATCTTCCATTTAAACGTTTCTCCTAAATATGACCACCATTATAGGCTACATGTACTACTTTGCAAATGGAGACACTTTATCATCTGGTTATCTAGACATTGTTAGCTGCGACAACAGTGGAGACTCTCAAATACTGTGACATGTCGGCACGAAAATTGTGTCTCCTTACGTACATCTATTAATGAATAAGAATTTCCTCTCTCAGATGTTAAAAAGTAGGCCTGGTGGCATTAATAACGCATAGATTACATTTGCCTGAGCACCGTACGATTTATTTGTCCACGACTTTCCGTACGATTTTCCAGGCACCGTAGATGGCAACGGGCTACAGATGTACCATGACCTCTGAGTAATGACCTTTGGACCATTATATTTCAAAAAGGTTGATGCGTAACGCGTCAAATGAGCAAGTTGTGCGTCAAAATATTATAGTAAATGTAAGTAAACGCCTAAAATCACTATTATACAGTCTCGCCTCAAAGCTTTTTGCTCTATAGGGCATACGTATTTATATTGTATGAACGTCGGTAAAGTAAGCAGCGATATTGCTGCAGCGAAAAACGGTAAAGTTGGCAGCAATTTTGCTGCAGCAAAAAGCGGTCAAGTAAGCAGCAACAGTAAAAAACGGTAAAGTTGGCAGCAATTTTATTGCAGCAAAAAACGGTCAAGTTAGCAGCAATTTTGCTGCAGCGAAAAACGGTAAAGTTGGCAGCAATTTCACAGCAGAAAAAAAAACGGTCAAGTTAGCACAAAATTTGCTGCTGGCACAAAAATTGCCGCTGGCACAAAAATTCCTGCTAGCACAAAATTTGCTGCTGGCCCAAAAATTTCTTCTAGCAAAAAATTTGCTGCCATCAAAAAAAAATACTGCTGACACAAAAATTCATGCTAGCACAAACTTTGCTGCTGGCACAAAAAATTCTGCTAGCAAAGAAAATGCTGCCAGCACAAAATTGCTGCTGGCACAAAAATTTCTGCAAGCAAAAAAATGCTACCAGCACAAAATTTGCTGCTGGCACAAAAAATCCTGCTAGCACAAAATTTGCTGCCAGCACAAAATTTGCTGCTCGCACAAAAATTCCTGCCATCACAAAATTTGCTGCTCGCACAAAAAATTCTGCTGGCACAAAATTTGCTGCAGGCACAAATGAGCCGTGACATGAGATTTCCAACAATGTGGTATGTGCGACCAGCAAAGGCTCAGACCATCCTGCGCATACGCGCAAACAGATCAGAGCCTATGCTTGTCGCTTAATTATTATATGAGTGTTAAGCTACTGATCGAACTTAATTTGGTGTTTCAAAGCTTAACAGAAGGCTGCACAGGTTCGTTTGAGTCTACACTTGTCAAAATGGCACATTGTTGGAAATCACATGTCACGGTTCAAATATTCCTGAATACCGGGCCGCGTAGGCAGTCGGTAACGTGTCTGGCTACAGATGCGTGTCTGACTGCAGATCCTGGTGTCCCGAGTTTGATCACAGCCTGGTCTCATACTTTCATGGAGATTGATCATGAAATACGGTCATATTCCTCCCTTCAGCTGAATCATTCAAACGAATTAGTTATCAGTTATTAGCGAAAGTATGCGCTTAAAGTACTGGTTTGATTTGATTCATTACGTCCCATCAACAATCTTTCAGTTATATAGGGACAAGTCTTCCTGGGTTGAACCAGTACTAAGCTAAGATTAATGCGTCTTGCTTAAGGGCACAATGCCATGCCGCCGGTGAGGCTCGAACCCGCGGCCCCTCGGTCTCGAGTCAAGCACTCTCGCTCCGATGATGAAGTACTGGTTACCCGCTTCTTCAAAATTCCCCAGGAGATATGTGATAAGGTGAGCTGACCGTCTCGCCATGGCCATAGTTGTTGACTTGGGGACGTAAAGCAGCAAAACAAACAAAACACAAATATTCCTGCTAGCACAAAAATTGTTGCCAGCACAAAAATGGCTGCTGGCACAAAAATGGCTGCTAGCACAAAATCTGCTGCAGGCACTAAAATTATTGCTGGCACAAAAGTTGCTGAAGGCACAAATCTTCCTATCGGGCCGCGTAGGCAGTCGGTAGCGTGTCTGGCTACAGGTGCGTGTCTCACCACGAAAGTATGGGACCGGACCGGGATCGATCCCTGGATTTGAAGTCAGATACGCATCTGCAGCCAGACGCGTCGCCGACTGCGCTACGCGGCCCAGCTCATCTAAAAACAGAAGTAAGAAATGAAAAATCTGTGGATTATCTACAGAGAGTAGTAAAAATCTGGGACTTTGGCCGATAAACTCCAATTCAGTCAGCCCAGCTACAGGGATTATTAAGGAATACCATTTGGGGGTTTGATCCGTTAAGCCACAAACCAACCAGATCAGTTATAGAGAGTGGCAAGAAATCAAAATTCTGGAGTTTTGACCTGGTTAACCTCAAACCAGCCTGCTCAGTTACAGAGAGTAGCAAGAAATCAACATAATATCTTGTCCGTACGAGATAAAACAAAATCAGAAAAAAATCAAATAATATGACCTTTTCCGGCCCGCAATGTAATGGGGCGGCACACGTTTTTTTGGTACTAGATTGCATCGTATTGTATTATTCCAACAAGCATGCACGGCAACATAGTTGGACTACAGGTTTAAAAAATACTGACTTTTTATCATTGTATATATGTTGTGTGTGTGCAAATAGCGAAGACTCTGGCAAGACTGCGAGGATGTGCAGCCTTGTCTGAAAATGTTGACCGATTGTAAGGCGGTCACATTGTTGTTAAGTTGCGGTCACGATGGGGTTGCCGCAGGAATCTGTGTGATTTTACAGACACTGCACATGCTTCACGCGGCGACCTTTCGGTAGCTGCGCGAGGTCTCTACGATTTCTTAAGAGCCTACAATCAATTTTGGGCCCAAAATACCATCTAAAATCATACATTATCCGCCCGACCAGCGTGCTGTATCTGTGTGGTACAAATGTACATGTACCCGTATGGCAATCATGCGATGGGTCAAACTACATGTCTAGTCAACGACCAACGGCCTCGCAATTTCTCAAAATTTGTCATAGTCAGGAGTTGATTGTAGAGGCTACAGCACCCGTGAATGAGTACATTAACTGACTAAATGTTGGATTCAGTTTGATATTCGATATTTAAAATTTGAATGTTGGATTCAGTTTGATATTCGATATTCGACATTCAAAATTTGAATGTTGGGTTTAGTTTGATATTCGATATTCGACATTCGATTTGAATGTGAGATTGAGTTTGATATTCGATATTCGACATTCGATTTGAATGTTGGATTGAGTTTGATATTCGATATTCGACATTCGATTTGAATGTTGGATTTAGTTTGATATTCGATATTCGACATTCGATTTGAATGTTGGATTGAGTTTGATATTCGATATTCGACATTCGATTTGAATGTTGGATTTAGTTTGATATTCGATATTCGACATTCGATTTGAATGTGAGATTGAGTTTGATATTCGATATTCGACATTCGATTTGAATGTTGGATTCAGTTTGATATTCGATATTCGACATTCGATTTGAATGTTGGATTCAGTTTGATATTCGACATTCGATTTGAATGTGAGATTGAGTTTAATATTCGATATTCGACATTCGATTTGAATGTGAGATTGAGTTTGATATTTTATATTCGACATTCGATTTGAATTTTGGATTCAGTTTGATATTCGATATTCGACATTCAAAATTTGAATGTTGAATGTTGAATATCGAACATCTAACCAAATTTTGATTGCTGTGAAAACCGGTAAAAGGGCCCTTTTGAAGGGATTGTTTATTACAGCATTTCTGAAAATGAAAGATATGACATACCCAATGTGTGACTACGAAAACAGATACATTTGTACAAACAGTCTCCAACTCACATGCAACGATGGAAGTTAAAGCTAATGTTTTACCAACTAGATAGTTTGTCCGGTGCGTTTTAACCTTTTTTCGTCTAATGACTGTGTGATAAAAGCCCTTTTCTGACAAACGGGGTTGTTATTATTGTATCCCTTCTTAATTAAAGCATTTATATTGTGGATTGATACGCTAAGCCACGACATTGTCTTAGTATCGAAGAAGCAAGCTTCAATCATGGTTGGGCAAATTAATTTGGACCAAAGGGATCCAAATGGGATAAATGATCACTTGAGGGTATGCAGTGTATCTTGTTCATTCTTTCGCCTATCTGTCCGTGTGTGTGTATTTATCATATAATTATTATATAGAAACATCATAATGTTCACAAAATCACAATTGCTTTCTCTTTAATCCGTTAACACATCTTTGTTGATAAGCACAGTGGTTTAGTTGTAGAGTGTTGGACCCGAGATCGAAGGGTCGCTGGTTCGACGCTCATTAGATGCTTTGTGTTGTGTCTTTGCACAAGATACTTTATCCTCTGCTTAGTATGGGTTCAATCCAGGAAGACTGGAAAAGTCCCGACATGGCTGAGTAATTGTTGACCGGGACGTAAAGCAGCAACACAGAAACACGTCTAGATAAACAAATTTATGCAGAAAAATACTCCATTTTTACTGTCATGCCAGCCAAGAGTGACAGTGACGTCATGTTTTTTACAAAGTTATTAGGGCTTTAGAATCGATAGATCACTTGTGTATTAATCCTATCCACAGGATAGGATTAATACACAAGTAGTGAAGTGATCTTTCGATACACTTTAGCTAAAGTGAAGTGTACAAGTTAATGTTTTAACAAAATGTTGCATCACTGTCACTCTTGGTGGCGCGACAGTAGTAACTTATGCCCGTCTGAAGTGGTCTGGTATTTATCGAAATATTCCGCACTTTGTACTGGCATTTTAACGATAACATCTATTGCAGACCCAGATTAGATAGCGCGTAACTTGGCATCTCAACTGGCTCTACACTCTTTGCAAAAGCACATTTAGAAGACGCTATGCGTAAATGGTTAAAAGTCCATCTTTCCAGTGTTCGTTAATTGTCAACAAGGTTCACAAGGTTGGCAACATGCAACGTGCTCACAGGCAACCCACTGATTTATAATAGCTTTAGACAAAGGCAAAATACATTCAAGGGAAATAGCCAGTCGTCTAACTACTGTCATATATGCCGAAGAAATAGGAACCATAATACTTTAGAATGCTGGTACAATGGTAGGAACGAAAGGCTGGCCACTCGAAGGTCAAGATAGGTAGCTAATGGGTCTATAAAACATGATTCTGAACAACTTACTGAACATAGCATCCCAGTTGAGATGCCTAATTCTATGTCTGATAGACTGAGGAATGCAAATGAATCCTAAAATTCGATATCAAACATGCCGTCTGTCCAACCTAGGAGTTCTGCAACTGTAAAATACGCTCCAACTGATCAATTCACCCGCCCATATCAAGAGCCTAGTTATGGTTCCTCTTGTTCTGGTAACTTTACTGAATTTAACTCGAAAGGTCTTCATATACCCAATCTAAATGTAAGGCATCTGTTACCAAAATTAGATTGACAACGAATAATGCTAGCTTTAAAAAAATGGCCCTAATAAGTTTGGTTTATGTGAAAATTTTCTTATCTTAAGTAAAGACAAGTACTTTACCATTGACAAAGTAGGCAGTGGAGTTATTTTGTGATTTAGAAGCTCAATAAATTGTCAGCATAAAAAGAATTAGAAATATCTAGATAAGACTCCCTTTGGACTGAAATATGTTTTACAAATTAAAAACCGTTTCTTTTATGGTCATTATACTGCTCACCAAATGCTTCGTCTGACTGAATTGACCTTTTTGAGGTAGAATTACCAATTGCACAGACAACATGATTAGACAATGTTATCATGGGGGATTTCAATATTGAATATTCATATTGTTTAAACAAAAAGTGGCTTCACTTGATTCAGTTATTTGACATCAAACAAATGTTACCTAGTCCTACACGTGTAACAAACAGTTCAAGCTCAATAATTGACCATATCTACTGTACAGATTCTGAAAAAAAATCTCCGAGTGTTTTGCGCCCCATTATTCTATAAGTGACCACTTTGCAATCGGCCTCACAAGAAAAAATAATCAAAAATTTAAAAACTTAAAAAGTCAAACCATATAACGACATCCTATAGATGTTTCAAACATTACAACGAAGAATTGTTTCTAAATGATTTAACAGACGAATTGAATCAATTTTCTCTGAGTGAATCTGATATAGAAGATGATTTATCCACCTGGTACAAATTGATTACTAAGCAGCTTGACCAACACGCACCAATTAAAACGAAACGAGTGAAATCAAAACATATGCCAGAAAGGTTTTCTTCAGAAATTGCAAAAGCGCCTAAAATCGAGATATACACAAAAAGCAGAAAAACTGGGCTGAGTTTAGAAAGTACAGATATATTACTAAAACACGTATAAGGTGAGCGAAATCGAATCATTTTACATCAAATGTTATCAATAATAAAGATACCAATTTAATATGGCAACAAATTCGTGCCATTCAAAAGAGTTCGCAAAACTCAAAAAGATTGCCAGAACAGCTATAGAGAGATAATACAACTTTTACAGTCTCATGAATTGCAACAAAATTAAACGAGTTTTTGCGACGATCTCCAAATAAAAACTTATCAAAGCCTAAAGAGCATTCTAAACTTATCGAATAAATAAACAATAAAGTACCTAATGACACAATCATCAAAATTCCATTAATAACACCATCACATGTTTCTAAATTTATCCCAAAACTTAACCCATGGAGAGCTACAGACTTCGATGAAATAGGCCCAGAAATATTAAAATGGCTTGTGAAATTATATCACCAAGTATTGCATATCTTATAAATAAGAGTAAAATCAGTGGTCACTTCCCCAAACATCTTAAAACTGGTAAGATATACCAATTTATAAAACGGGTGCAAAAGAGGACCTGTCTAACTATCGCCCAATCTCTATTTTACCTACCATTTCAAAAATATTTGAAAAATATGTAAACAGTCATCTCATGCGATACCTAAACTAGTATAATTTGATACATACAAGTCAGTCTGGTTTCAGATATAAGCATAGCTGTAATACTGCGCTAGTCAAATTATTTGAAAAAAAGGATGACAAGCATCGATAATGGCGATATTCTTAGTACTTTATTTATAAACTTCCGTAAAGCTTTGGACATAGTCGACCACATCTTTTTAATAAAAAAAGCTTGAATACTATAAATCCAATGATTCCTCTTTGAACTGGTTCAAGTCATACCTTAGTACTTGATTAAAACCAGGATTACTGCCAGTTTAGCCTTCGGGAGTTCCTGGACATAGAACCACAAAAGCATAAACCCACCTGACCAGTACTGGTACAGCCAAGGAACACGGCCACAAAAACAGATTGTATGCGATAGTGAGTGAGCAAGGTCTCTCCTAGTTCGCCCAGATACCATCAGGGGTATATCAAGCGTCCATTCTCAGTCCTATGTTATTCTTACTATTCATAAATGATCTACCACCGTCGACCGATCATTGTACAGCAGATATTTATGCTGACGATAGGACCCTGCACATTTCCGATAAAAATAAAGCCCAGATAGAGACTAAACTACAATCTGATTCTGATAAAGTAACAAAATAGAGTAAAAATAATCAAATGCCTATCAATTACAATAAAACAACCACAATGACTCTTGGTTCAAGGCAAAATATATGTTAATCAGAAAAGATAAACAGTAACATCGATAATCATCAAATTGACACCGTTAGCTCGCATAAGCTTTTAGGTGTATATATTGATGAAACCCTGAGCTGGAATCCCCACATTGACTACCTATGCTCAGCTGTTACCTCAGGAATAACACTTCTAAATCAAGTATCATTCTATTGTCCTGAAAACATACAGATTTGTTTTATCAGAGCTACATATTGCCGTTGATAAACTATGGAACCAACTCATGGGGATCATCATTTACAAATATTGAAAGAAATAATGAACTAAAAGTAAAGGACAGCACGCATAATCTTAAAAGCTGACTTTTGCTCCGATAATCAGTTTTATTTACTGTTGAGCCCTTATCTTTGCTTCATCTCCTTTTTATATCTTGATTTATATGTTCTAGGAGATGACACATTGATAAGTTAGGGGTATTATATCCAAACCAAATATCTATGTGTCTTGATCCACAACTGAATTATGGGTGAGGTTTGCGTCGTGAAATGGGTTTAAGCCCTCAAGTAAAATATTTTACTGACCGTTCCAAGGCGGTACCTCTTTAGCGGATCTTTTATGGGTTTTTTCTGTCTTGCGTTTGCTATTCCTTTGTGCGCGTCTGTTTATATGTGCCTTGTGGTCACCTGCTGGGAAAGGACTGACCGCTTGGCTCTCGTTTGTGGTGTCTAACTGTGAGTTTGTCACTTTGCCATTGATATCCTGGGTCAGGTGTGGTACTTGATTGTTTTGATTCCTGAACTTTGCACCCTTACTTAATTTCACTACACCATCGCAGATATGTTTCAGAATCTCGGATTGATGTCTGTAAAACATAGTATTGATTATAATTAATCTGTTATGACTTATAAAGCATTTCACAATCTTACCCAATCTTATATATCAGATATACTCACACTGAAAGCTAAAATGAATTATAGAACAGTTAGATCGTCTAGCACTACACAGTCAAAAGCCTGGACTGCATTCTATACAGGTTATTTTATACTTTCTCAGCTCCAAAACTTTGGAACAACCTCCCCACAGCTGTTAAACTGGCACCGTCTTTAAATGCATTCAAAACAGCTGCCAAAGAAGTCTTCTGATTGACTATCTTTTATTTTAAAACCACTTAATATATTTCTTTTTTAATGATTTTAAATGATATCATGCGAAATTAATCCCTTTTTAATTAGTTTAAATGATATCATGCGAGATGTTTTAAATACACAGGTTTAGAATAATTGGTACTGTTCTTTTTCTGTGTGAAGCCCTTTTCGCAAATATGAACTGTCTTTGATACCCGTGCATTCAGAATCTGCCATATTCTGTTGAATTATGGGCGCATGCGATAGCAAGAGGGTTTCGAAAAGAGATGCATTAAAATTATAATCTATGTTAACTGCGTATGGTTTGATGTTTATATCTGAGAAACAGTAGTGTGACACATGTGCATTGTCTTTCCGCACATTCTCTGTTCCCGGTATACAGAAAAGGCAAGAGAACATATTAATTGTTTCGTATTTTAGACAATAGCGATAACTTAAACAGTATGCACTGTTTGTATTTGCTATTTGTGCATATGTATAAAGTTGTTTTTTTACATGTTTTGTGGTAAGAGGGCCACATGGTAGAATGACTTTCATGCCAAATGTATCACACTCTTCAAATAAAGTATACATAAATTAGGGAGCGCAGTGGCTCAGTGGTAAAGTGCTTGACTCGAGACCGAAGGGCCCCGGGTTCGAGCCTCACCGGCGTCATTGCGTTGTGGTCCTTGAGCAAGACACATTTATCCTAGCTTAGTACTGGTTCAACCCAGGAAGACCCGTCCCTTTATAACTGAAAGATTGTTGATGGGACGTAAAGAATCAAAACAAACAAAGTAATACTATACATAAATTCAATATAAAGCGTAAATTAAAGTTTCAACTAGCTAGGAATTTTCTTCTGACTATTTACTTCTCATTTATACGACCACTCGTAGAATATGCTGTGTGGAATAATTAAACTCAATATGAATCAAATGATTTAGATAAAATCCCAAGCGAAGCTGCTAGAATAGCTACTTGTGCCACGAAGTAAGCCTCCATTGACTCTCTTTGCACTAAAACAGGTTGGGAAACACTGGGATCAAGAAGGAAACCCCATAAGCTAACCATGTCTTATAAAATGAAAAATGGACTGTACCCTGATTATCTTGCTTCACTTGTGCTTTCTACTGTTGGCAGTGCGTAAACATACCCTTTACACAACTCTTAATATATACAAACATGACATACGAATTCTCGTATTTCCTATACATCTTTCTTGTCTTCTGTTGTCTTCTGTCTTCTTTTGTTAATCCAATGTCTTGTCCGCAATGCAGTTTATGGTTATGTGGTAGATCATTGTATCCATGATTGCTTATTTTTGGATTTAGAAATATCATCGTTAGGAATGCTTTGTTCAAACTCCTAAGATATGTGCAGACGTCACTGTTGAATTGCTGTATAGTAAGGTTATGGTAAGCTATACAGCAATTCAACAGTGACGTCTGCAATAGTTTGTCCAAACTCTTAAGATATGTGTAGACGTCACTGTTGAATTGCTGTATAGCTTACCATAACCTATGTGCAGACGTCACTGTTAGATTGCTGTATAACTTACCATAAAGGTTATGGTAAGCAATACAGCAATTCAACAGTGACGTCTGCACATACCTTAGGAGCTTGGACAAAGCATTCCTAACGATAATATTTCTTGGCCTAGATGATGATGTAGTAAGAGTTATACGTGGTGATCAATATCAATAGTTCAGATCTATATGTATGTCTAGGCTTCATAGTATGTGGATAAAGGTTTCTTCACGTGGCCTCTGCCCCATTAATGGACATTTACTAATGCTTTATGCTTATACAGCTTATTGCAAAGCTTCTGCTGACTATTTTGATGACGTTTTGATGACGTTTCGTAGTCATACTACATTTAATTGGGTATCGCTGCGCATTGTCATGATTAACGATCTGCATTTGTGTGTGCCCTTGTCACAAATCAGGAGGGCAGGGCTTCTTTCGATGAGGATCACATTCGCCTTGACCCTAGAAAACCTGTCATCAGGGTTTGCGGCGTGGTAATTGTCGCCTGTATCAACAATACATATATATATACAGGCGATAATGTGCGTGCCATGTCTCGTGTGGGAAGTAAATCCTTTTATATATTGTATACACATTTGTGCTCACTCTTTCGCATACAGGAGGAGACCGGGTGTTCCTGTGTGCCTTATATCTGTACATTGATCATAACTTTGACATGCATTCGTGCATGCATCTCTTATCGTATTAATGGTATGTTACTTGTTTGTATGCGTATAATTCTTTGTATTGAGAACTCTTTATTTTGGGGGAAATAAAGAATATCAACACTTGTACTCAAACAATATAGTTGATAGTCTCTATTGCACTTGTGGTGATATAGAAGATACTCATCATTTCTAATTTGTGTGTAATCAGTTCACAGACCTTAGACGTGATTTAATATGCTCAGTGTCAGACTGCTGTCAACCAAGTCTTAACGTTCTACTCCGTGGTGAAATATCATTTAACTTTTGATAATAAACAGATATTTAAAGTAGTACAATAATTTATAATTAAGTCAAAACTTTTGAATGTACATATTAATGCTTCACTAACACATTGCATCTGTATGAAACGTTCCTCGATGTTTGCAGTTATAGTACTAATTAAAATACGTTCAGTATACACATAGTGAAGCTCCAATAGAACACTACATTTGCAGGATTCACATCTCAAAGTTCTCAATAATAGTATATTATCTAAAATACTGGTTTATTCATCAACGTCCACAACGGTTCGTTACATACAGGATCTTACAGTTTTAAAGCACCTTCAATTTTAGGGAGTATCTTAGTAATCGTAGATATTCTGTGAGGAAACTTTGGCCATCGCCATACTTTGTATACCGGTATGCAACACGGGAAGCCTTAGGTCAGACTGCGAATAGTGGAAGGCTTGTCTGGGCGTTCAAAGGTGGCATAATGGGATAAGTCCCAAATCTATCTTCTATGATATTCATTTCAGGTAGCTTTTGAAGATGTCATCGCTGAACCGGAAGCAATTAGATCCGCTGACTGTGTGTGGAGTAACTCTTACAAGTGCTTTGAGTGTGGAAAAGGCTGCTGCTACTCGATCCTAACATATCTCTGTGGCATGTGTATCGCTCTGTTCTGGGGCTGCGATTTTGCCATGACCTCCTTCGATCACGTCTGGTGTTACACTCCATGCATGCGTGACTGGTCCATCTGTATTGGCTTCTTCCAGAAGTTGTACGGAAGCATTCTCAACTGTTGTATCGGACCGGCCTGTGAAGCCTGTGGGCGGTGCTTTAGTAACATTGTTGTTTTGAAAAAGTAACCGGTCAATTCTACAACAACAGCTTGCCATTCTCGTACTTATCAAGCTTAAAATTTGCCTTTTGTGCCATACCTTAAATGTTTAAAAACTGTATTATTGTGTTAATTTATTATAAATTTATAGATGCATAAATGGTATATACCCGTGACATTTACGTTATAAGTAGATTGGTTCCCCTCGTTGATAAAGCTCCACTTCCGCTACGCATATAACGTTTGGTAACTAGTAATTTTTTACAAGTAGAGAATCCCACTCATCCGACTGCGCATGCTCCAGAAAGAGCATCTGTTTACATCCTGGGTCAATTTCGCACATCAAAATGAGAAATGAACATGTACTGAAAACTGAGAAGATTTGCCCACTTTCTTTTCGTTACAAAGCCTTTCAAATATTGCTGTTATTGTTAATTTCGATTTTAATAATTTTTTCAATGTTGTCGCAGGTTCGATTCCCGGCTTCTCCCAGTCTGTCGGATGAGACTTTAAGCCGTTGTCCCGTCTTCTGAGACGCTTTAAAACCAGAACCACTGCCGGTTGAGCCTTCGGGAGTTCCTGGACATAGAACCACAAAAAGCATAAACCCACCCGGCCAGTACTGGTACAGCCAAGGAACACGGCCACAAACATATTAATTTTGATGTGAACGTGCGAAAGTATCTGCCCAAATAGCGCAAGTGGTAGCGCTTTAGCTTAGCGAGGAAAGGGTCTAGAGATCGAATCCCACACGCTATATTTTTTTTTCTTCCGCATATGGTATTTTTTCAAGTAGAGAACCTGCGCATGCTCCAGAAAGAGCGTCTGTTGACAAGCAAAGGTGTTGAAAAAGTTCATAAATAGGCCAGGTATTATATGAATCCAGTGTGACCCAAATTCAATTAAATTTTTTACTATATAAAAGGCACAGAAAGTGGACTGGGTGGGCCAGCTCATACTTACTTACTATCCAATGATGCAAACCATGTTTCAAGGTCACCAGTCTTGTGGTTCATGTAAAGAAGGTTTAAAGGGTATTCACTACCTAAAAATAGTATGAGAGCATGATCAGGAAATACCACAATCACAAACAGCAGACAACCCCATGGCACTGCAAGGAAGAGACACACAACCATCAAGAGACACCAGGAAGACAAACTAATACACCCGTGGATCATCGTGGCTACAGCATGGGATAGAAATGTATAGAACTCCCGTAAAACAAAAATCTGCACCCTGCAGAGCGTGTCTGCATGGTCTGTGGAAAGAGCGCACAAGAGGTCCGAAGGATCGAATCCACAAAAAGATCAGACATCAACGCCAAAGCATTGCTCGCCAAATATGGGGGCATTAATGTAAAGAGTGGCGTTAGGCTTAAATGAAATAAATGTGTGGTTCCTGTTGCCTACCTACCCTAATTTTTTTAACCCTATATACCCTAAACAATAAAATGGTCTTTGGAGAAAAAATGGGCACTTTTTCAATTTCTGTCACTACTTTCTTTGTTAAATGTTATAACAAAATTTAATAATTTCCCTACTTACCTACCATAAATTTTCTAGGCATGAAACAGGAACCACACATATATTTCATTTAGGCCTTATGTGTAGAAACTGTTACTCGAAATTACAGAACCTCGATCAAAGATGTAGACTTTTTTATGAGGAGTGCCAACGAAATGCAAGGATAGTGATGCGTGCTAATTCTAAAAGAATGATGCGCTCCTCTCCTCTCTCTGGACCACAAAAGAGAATTAACTTCTCAAAAACACCAACAAAGACACTCAAAACACAACGCAAAACACAATTGTTTAAAGAGAGTGCCACCCCTGAAAGTACCACACCCGAGGAAATTGGCCTTAAAGTGGATTTTGTTACTGGTAGGATGTGTTTCCAGGTTTTAAGTGACCCCCGTTTTTCTTTTTTTTAAACAGCTTTAAAATGATCTTAGAAGAATGCACACCGCGTAACTAAAGCCTATGGATCCCTGGAGCCCCCCCCTTCCTATATAAAAAATCACAAGTTATTGTGATAGCAATTAGCATTTGGATCCCCCCTTGGATGGACCTCCCCTGAAAATGTTGGACTCCCTCTGGATCCTTGGGAAAGTATAGTTTTCTCTGCAATAAAACCATTGCCCCCCCCCCCTCTCTGTAAAATAAGCTGAGGACTAAAAAACGTCTCAGTCTGGACTTCCCCCCCCCCCCCCCCCCCTGTCAAAAATTCCTGGATCCGCGCATGATATTATACATGCTTTAAAGTCATATTACGGGGGTCGCGCACATGCGTTCCTTTTTCGCCAGGCTCCCTCCCTAACTGTGAATGATGACCGTCCAGCCCCCTCCCCTAAAATATCCACAATTTTATCATAGAACCCATTAAATATTTATTCAATCTGAACCCCCTAAAATTATTGAAATTAAAAGTTAGATCCCCTCCTTAAAAAAGGTCCGAGTCCACATAGGCTACGAAATATCAGAGTAACCCCCATCCGATCGGAAATCCCCGACACAGGCATGCACGGACCCAGAAAGTGTTGTTAGAGGGAGTCCAATTTATCTTTAACAACTTTTTTATGGTGAGAATCCAAATACCTTTCATCGGCCAATTTCAATGGCGTTTCGCTAGCGGCCGAATTAATGGCCCAACATTGAATTCTGGCTTGCCTTTGAGATTTTCAAGTGGATCCAGACGAGTATTACTAAATAAATCCTATAGCTTTGTGATTTTGCTGGGCCCGGAGCCCCGGCCCCCTCTGGATCCGCGCATGGATAGTTTTCCTCGTAACCTGGCTTATTTAATGAACATGAGACAGAGGGGCCGCGGGTTCGAGCCTCACAGGCGTCACTGCGTTGTGTCCTTGAGCAAGACACATCATAATCATATAGCTTAGTACCTGTTCAACCCAGGAAGACCCGTCCCCACATAACTGAAAGATTGTTGATGGGACGTAAGAATCAAATCAAACAAATCTCCTTCGCAATGCTGGTCCAATGTCATGTGCTCCGGAAACATAAACTTCTTTTAACACCAAACACATTATTCAGAATACAGAATACAGGCACAGAGGATTTTGTAATAATAAAGTGGTGTTTAATAATGAGAGAATGGTCGACATTGTTGCGTTGGTTCGATGTTGGTACAAGGTTGGTATGCGGCGACGCCCACATTTCCACCAACTACCAACGTGGGCCCAACGTATCTTTGCTATCTGTGTAGTGACCCCAAACACAAAATATGACGTCCGCTGATATTGTTCACGAATTCCAAGCATACTCGCACCTGGGTGAGAAAGGGGGGTGGGGGGGGGGGGGGGTACTCTGATATTTTCATACATACGTAGGCCCGGACCATTTTTGGGGTTAACTTTTTGGTGTTTTGTGATGACCCCAAAAGATATCCACAAAATCTTCATACCCCAAAAAATATTCATTTTTGTGAAAACCCTCAAAGGTATTGAAATTCAAAATTTTGAACCCCAAAATGGTGCGAGCCCACGTATGAATGAAAATATTATAGTACCCCCCCCCCCCCCCTCCACTCTCTCCTCGCAGATAGAAACAGGGGCCGGGGGCGTCCAGACTCAAATAACAGAAAAAAACTCTGATAAGGGTGTTTTTTGTTAGGTTATTTTTGCAACTATATTTTTTTACGGTTCAAAATGGTCGAAACATTTATCGGGGGGGGGGGGGGGGGGGGGGTGCAACTTTTTTTTATCATTATTATTATTTATTTTTTTTGGGGGGGGGGGGGGAGGGGGTTGGGGGTGCAAATCCTTATTTCTATAGAAACCTATATAACTTTTGATTTTTCGAGGGGGGGGGGGGGTCCGGACCACCTATCCCTCTCTGGATTCGCGCATGGGTAAGAAATAAGTAATTGCCCACTTCCCTGTCACGGATTGAGTTTTCTGAAAGTCTCAGAAGGTTTACCGGCCTGCGCAGTCGGTAACATGTCTGACTACTGTTTTTTTTTGTTTTTGTTTTTTTTTTCGGGGATGGGGGGGGGGGGGGGGCAAATGCTTATTTCCAACGAAACTTAAAGAACTTGTGATTATTATTTATTTTTTATGGGGGGGGGGAGGGGTGTCCAGACCACCTATCCCCCTCTGGATCCGCACATCGATTAGAAATAAGTAATTGCCCACTTCCCCGTCACGGATTGAGTTTTGTAGGTGCAAACTGAAAGTCTCTTAAGTGTTTCCCCTGTGAACATTTGAAATTCCAGAAAATAGTTGTACCGGGCCGCGTTGCGTCTGACTAGATGCGGGGTAAATGTCTTTTTGTTTATTTTCGGGTGGCGGGGGATGCTTATTTCTATAGAAACCCATAGAACATGTGATTTTTAGGGGGATGGGGGGTAGGGTCCGGACCACCTAACCCCCTCTGGATCCACGCATCCAGTGTTGAGTTGGGGATGCTTATTTCTATATGAACCTATAGAACTTGTAATTTTTCAGTTGCCATATTCCTGATAATAGAACAAAATAAACTTTATAAAAAAAATCCAATCCGCTCGTACAATTGGGCCACTATCGGCCCGCCAACGAACCACCATCCGCAGGTGACGGTTCGTCGGCGGGCCGATAGTGGCTCGTGATGGGATGCTAGCTGGGAGCAGTTGTTTAAAAATCGCAAATGCACTTTTTATTTAATACCGCAGATGGACTCAAGACGTCACAGGTATTTTCCAATACTACGTATTTTTCCATTACTACGTCAGTGTATATGCTATAAATAGACGCAATGGCGTTTAGTAGTTACCTGTCTTAATATGCTGACAAGCTATTAAAGGGAGAGAACCAGTCTACGTTATAAGTAAATAGTAACTATATGTAACTGCCTTTGAAATGTAAATGCGATGCCGCTGTGTGACTATGTGGATAATATGTTGGTGACAGCCAAATCTTCTCATGATATGGGACAGAAAAGAGGTGTCGATGCTTTAAGCATGTGCTCAAATGCCTCTAGTAAAAGCCAATGCTGATTTATCCAGCAAAGCTTGAGGTCCAAATTACGGTCTAAGCATTCATATTCATGTATACTTTGTGTATGCGAATAGTGAATGCTCAGGATAGTCTGTGCATATGCGCAGACTCGTCTGAGCGTACGCTGTTCACTGATGCGAAAAATACCACAATCTCGTGCGTTGACCAATCTATAATAGTTCATCCATTAATGCCACTTGAAATTCAGTGATTGGCTTAATCTTTGATGCTAGCGGTATGTTGATGTCCATCAGGGGTTCTCTAATTGATATTGAACTGCCCCCCTGTTTCGAGGAAATTAAAGTATAAATTTAAGAATGTTTACATGTATTTGTTTCCAGTATTTCACCGACTTGTATACAGTAAAACCTCGAAATTTCGAACTCGCCAATTCGAAATAAATTTTGGACACAATGGATTCAGAGACACCTCCTCTATAATTTGAGCTTTCGATACTTCGAAATAAAATCTATAGTCCAAAGAAATTCGAATATACCGCGAGATTTGACTGTATAACAAAATGAGCTTGAGAAAGACACTTTATCATCTCCTTAGTACTGGGTCAACCCAGGAATATATGAAAATGTCCCAACATGACTGAAAATTGTTGATGTCGGACGTAAGGCATCATCATAAAGTGAACAAAAATCCTGTACAGGGGGGCTAATAAGATACTCCACCACGAAGACCAATCTTTGCCATCACAAGTAATAAGGGTGACAAATGGTATTGATGCACACCCGATCGGGGTTTCCGCTCTTTTAACCAATTTGAGAGAATTCTATCTCTCATACCCCATACTAACCCATGGGAAAGACAGCCACACGTCGGAAGCCAAGTGTCGTCATTGTTTGTTAAAGTGGTGTCATTAAATTATGTCGCATTTCAGCATATTCAGGAACTTTAGGAAAGTAAGTAAGGGTGCAAAGATCAGGAATCGATACAATCAAGTACCGAACCTGAGCCAGGATACCAATGGGAAAGTGACAAACTCACAATTAGACACCACAAATGAGACCCAAGAGGTCAGCCCTTTCCCAGCAGGTGACCACAAGGCACGAATAAACAGACACGCACAAGGCATAACAAACACAAGACAGAAACACATAAATGATCCACCAAAGAAGTGCCGCCTTGGAACGGTCAGTAAAAATATTTCACTGGAGGGCTTAAGCCGGTTTCACGGCGCCAACCTCACCCTTAATTCAGATGTGGATCAAGACATAGTTATTTGGTTTGCATGGAAGACCCTAACTTATCAATGCATCATCTCCTAGAACATATAAATCAAGATATAAAAAGGAGATAAAGCAAAGATAAGGACTCTCAACAGTAAATAAAACTGAATACCGGAGCAAAAAATAAATTCAATAGGTAAACCCCCGTGGGCCTGACAAACAGCCAAATCATCAGGCCCCTACCATCTCATCAATAGAACCGTCATAGAGTCTGAAGTTCGACCCACAGGCGAGCAATTAAAGAGGAAAGCAAAATTGCCAACCGTGATTTGGATGACCACCAAGCATGCAGTCTGTTGCAATACAATATTGTTATAGAATATCTTTTTATAATGGGAAATTTCGCGCCGAAAATTATTAGAGCCAACAATCTTCTTCAATTTATACACCTAGTCACCATAGAATTAAGGTTCCTAAAGTCCTTGGCGCAAGAGAGATTGAAGTTCAACTTGGAATTTAGATATCAAATCATAGTATCGTCTATAAAATTTAGAAAAGGTTCTGCAAATGGAATTATAAGATACATATTATTACCCAAATGGTGCCGTAAAAGACTCTATTTAGTCGTTTTGGATTTTATTACGCATGTACAGCTATTCAGATGGGCTAGATGATAAGCCAGCATGAGATTGCTTACGCCTATCTCAGACTTTTCTCAACAGAAACAATTTTGTACTCATATCATGATACTTATTTGTTTTATTATATCAGTCTCTCATTTCCTTTGCATATTTATTAGTTGGGTAGATATGCTCATCAAAATGTAAATCGCTCATTCTATAAATTTCTATAAATTGTCAGAACTGTTAGTAAGGCAGGTATGCTTATCTAGACGAAGAACAATTTGAAATATATATTAAAAACAACATGCCTTTGGGTTTGTGACGCATTGGTATGATAATATGTATGATTTTAGATTTTTTAATCAAGTTCAGAATTAACGTTTTAGTCTTGGTATCAGGTTTTCATATATGTTTCTAAGTGACTGCATACAACTGTATTTATATTGATTATTTTACTAAATAATCCAAAGGAAATTAATTAAAACACAAATGATAATTAATAAATGCTTTATAGCAGTCTTACTGGGTACTATTTTATTTGCTCATGATGTTATTGTCTGAGCAATTTGGTTCATGAACTCGAAACGGTATCATGTATGGCACTTATAATTGTCATAAACAAATTAGACCACATCAAAAACAACATAGCTTGATTATAACCATGATATCAAACAATTACTAAACACAGACCACATTTTGTCATCAAAATAAAGACATACAAAACGTGGATAAATCACCAAGCCACGTAAATAACCAATTACACAATAAGCAAAATCAGATGAATGTAAAACAGCACACATTGATTTTTGCCAGGAAATGCCACAATCACATGTCATGGACAACACAAGTCTCAACAAAAAAATACACAGAACAAAGACGTCAACTCTACAGCAAGAATACAAGTATGTGAAGCAATTAGCCATCACTTCCTCAGCTAGATGATTGCAAAGCTAGAAAGGTCAATAAACTCCATCTCAAAACAAGGATGAAACACAAAACCCATTTCCACAATGAGAGCAACAATTAACAATGGCTCACAACAACAGAATCATTGCTTGAGAACAGACAACAGCCGATGCTACTGGTGGTGGCTTCGCCAAAGTCTTCGCCCTAGATTCTTTTGTTGATTACACAGAATGGTTTAGCTCCCAGTGAGGTTTCCGACCCAGGACAACGTATCCACATATATGCCATGATATCAACATGGTATATATATGTATATCGCAAGGGACACTATAGTAGGCATTAGCAATCTGATCTGGGTCAACTCTGTCTGTTATAAAAACTACTAAAACATTGCAGAAGACATTAAAAGCAGACCAATTTTGTTGTGATTGGCTCCTTAAGCGTTATCACATTGCTTACTGGGCAACTTTGCATACTTTTAAGTGGTCTGCTATTTTTTAAACCAGTTTTGTTTTAATATTTTATCTGGAATACCATCATAGTATCAAACAGTTTGAGTACAAACTGTTTACAAAGGTTATCAGAAAAGAAACACTAGTATTGAAAATGTTAATACATTTGTTGCTAATAGCTCAGATTTTGACCATAGACTCTTAACTCTGCAGCAGCTGATCTAGGTCTGTACTTTTTGCCAATGTCTGAAAAAGTTTTTGAGCAACTATCTGTTCAAATTGCCTATTTAGGAAGTAGATGTATGGTCCTATTCATGCATATATCATGTATATGAAAACTGGAAAGCGACATTGTTTTTTTTTTCCACTACCTATATAGTTTAATACCTCTAACAGGGACTGTTCAAGTTCCTTGCTAGTCACTGAGCATGCGAGGCACACAACATTTGTACCTGGACTGAAACTAAAACGACAGCTTTTCTTATAACATGGCTTCAGACTCTATGACGGTTCCGACTTAAAGACTTATCTATTGATGAGCTTGGTGCCATGAAACCAGTAAAATATCCTTATTGACCCTTCCAAGGCGGTGCTTCTTTTTGTGGGTCATACGAGTGTTATTTATGCCTTGTGTTTGTCATGCTTCCGCGTCTGTTCATTGCTGCCTTGTGGTCACCTGCTGGGAAAGGGCTGAGCTCTTGACTCTCGTTTGTAATGTTTAATTGTGTTTTTGTCACTTTCTTATGCGGTATCCTTGGTCAGATGTGGTACTTGCTGATCTTTGCCACCTTTCTAGCTTTCTTCAAAAGTGGTTTTATTGTAAGATTAGGTCACAAAAAACTACTTTAATCCTAAGGTGCCTGCAAAAAAATATCTAAAACTATGATGCCATCTGCTTGAATTGTCTGCTTCACATTTTAACTAACATTAGTTATTTGACTTATATAAGTATAGAGGACAAACAGTGTAGACACAGACTGGACTGCTCCTACATGAGCATTTACTGTGCAGCAAACGACTTATGATTGGCGATTTAAGGACTCACTCTTCCTACTGGGTGATATTACATACATCTTTTTTTTCTCAAAATCACACTTTTTTCAAGAAAACCATCAAGGTGGAAAACGTTTAGTCAGAGCCTGATCTGGGTCCAAAATGTTTGCCAAGATTATCAGCTGAAGACACTAGAAAGAGTTAATACAAAATTTGACTGACAGCTAAGGCCCTGATTAAACTCTTTTCTCTGAAAAAGTTTCTCCAGAAAATCAGGCTTTACAGAACTCAGGTGGAAGTCATTGAGCCTGGATAATGTAAATTCGGAAATTTTTGCGAGAGTTTAATTTTCGCGAAACTTCGCAAATGCGAAGTTTCGTTAAATCAAACCCTCGCGAATCGGCGATATCACTCTGTCGTTTACTGATATAGGTAAATCATGCCCTGTTCGCGATTTTTACGCCGCAAATGTGTCTTTTAAAGCGATTCGCGAAAATAAAATTCTCGTGAAAAAGGGGTACTTTCATCTGTGCCCACGCATGGATTTTCTTCAAACTGTACATATTAATAACTCATTATATACGAACTACGAAAATGCATTTATCGAATTATATAGTTAAGAATAAGGCTTAGGAAGCATTCCTGATGTACTCCACCTTTGAGGTGGTACCTGTCTCTAAATTTCCATGTCCTAAGTCTATAGTTTTGTTTATTTCTATGATTTGTCATCTATATTGAATCCAAAATACCATAGACATTATTTTAATACCACGAAATCATTTGGATAAGTTATGGTTTACGTTTTCAGAAGAAGTCATTGTAAAATTTCAATATTTTTTTTCAAAAATTTACAAAACATTCAACATTCAATTCAAAAGATGGATATGTTCTAGTCTTTGTCAAGATATCATATTATCACAAAAACATGCCATATATATACTTCTGATCTGAGCCAAATATCATGAAAATCCAAAACCGGTAACTTTGTCAATTCCTACCTCTTATGGGTATAGGTCAGTTTTAGCTAAATTAATTATTTAGTTCAAATGAATCAATAACTCGACATAAGGAGGTTGTTTTTTAGTCTACTTCCACTTTTCTTTAAGAAAGACATGTTTAGACAATTTTAAATGATTCAATGGTCAGAAATGCCGAAGGTCATGGCCCTGTGTCATGGCACTATGGGGCCAAGACAATATGTAATACTTCCTCAAGTCCTGCATGATATTGTTCAAGAAACATTATATCCTAACAATAAACATGTGAAAACAAGAAGACTTAATATTTCCTTTACATCCCAACCGAACTAGAGGAACCACATTTTGGTGCCGTGACCAGGATAACGTGTAACAGAGTCTTATCAAAGGTATCATAAAACAGTGTTCTACATGAATAAGTGAGGTCCAGAAACAAAAATGTATGCCTAGAATTTACAGCCAGCTAAAGTATAAATGTTGCTATTTGATGGAAATCAGCATCAGTTTCAAAAAACAGAATGAACAGAGAAGATTTAAGCATTAAATTAGCAATACCTTTGAAGCCAAGAGTTATCTGTGACCAAAATGGTTAATTTTAACCAATAGGTTTGACAGGGGGTTAATTTTGTAAAGCAGGTTTATTAATGAGTCTTACAATTATAAAATCATAGATATAAGAAAAAAGGTAAATGAGTATGATCAGGAAATACCACAATCACAAACTGCAGACAACCCCGTGGCACTGTGAGGAAGAGCCGCTCAACCACACGAGACACCAGGAAGACAAATTAAGCAAAGCAATCAGCTCTCTCTTCCCCATCAAGATGATTGCAATACTAAAATGGACATAAAGTAAAGTACAACAAAACATAGAAAAATTACAGACTCTCACAATGGGAGTAACAATAAACAGAAAGTTAACAACAACAGAACCACCGCCTTAGAACGGACAGCAGCCTAAGCCACCAGGGGGCTTAAATGCATTTTACTGGTACCAAATCTTTGCCCTAGATTCTGCTGTTGTTGAAGTACAAAAAATGTTCAGCTCGCATGGAGGCCATCTAACTAATGCAATGTATCATCATGGAAAAACACTCTAATCAAATTACTACACCATGATGAAACAAAGAAAAGGGCTCATGACTCACAGATAGTCAGAGCTAAAGAAAACCTCAAGTTGAGCCACGGTGGGTCCAGCTACAGATAAGCATCAGGCACCAACCCACCGATTAAAGCTTTACGTCAGAGCCGTCATAGAGTCTGAGGCCCGACCCACCGTCGTGCAATTAAAGAGGAAACCATAGCTATAAACCGTGATTGGGTTTACAACTAGGCATGCAGATTGTCGCATGATATCCAAGTTATATCCAACCCTTATATAACGTTTAACTATCTTTTTGAATTGATCACTAAAATTAGGTTTTCCAACAATTCGTTTGAATTTATAGACTAAATCACCATAAAATATAGGTTCTTATATGCCTTGTTGCATGAGAGTTTTTAACCCAATGTTGTATTTAACAATTAACTCTGAGTGTCTGTGGTAGAATTTAGAAAATGCTTTTCGAATTTTATGATATCTATAACCTTGTTTTAATAATTTAGCAGTTAAAAATAAGTTTCTGTTGTTGAAGTCATCAACATTAGAACATACTCTAGCAAAACGAATAAGCTGAGAAATATATACACCATAGGAAGGAGAGCGAGGAACATCTCCATCAAGAAATGGGAAATTTACTATTTCAAAATAAAAATCATCCCGTTTATCATAAATTTTAGAAGAAACTATGCCATTTATTATTGACAAGTTCAAGTCCAGAAACGGAGCTTCAGTATCAGAAGAATTCGCCTTATTTAACTGAAGTTCAGTGGGATATATCTGACCTAACATTTGTTCAAAATAAGGATTATCAATATTAAGTAAGTCATCTAAATATCTGGAGGTAGAGTTAAAAGCTTCAATAACATCAGATTGATTATTGTCTGACAGAGATAACATAAAGTCTCTCTCATAACAAAACAAAAATCAAATCTGCAACAAGAGGAGCACAATTAGTACCCATTGGAATACCGACAATTTGTCTATATAATTTTGAGCCAAATCTTATAAATATATTGTCCAAAAGATAATGGAGCGCATAATGGTTCTTCTCCTGTATGAACTGACTTGTCATAAGGTTTCTCTTCTGTATGAATTAAAATTCTTAATAATGTTACATGTTAAGTGTAACAATGGCTATATGTAGTTTTAATGTTAGAAACTAGATGTGTTAAGTACAGGTGTCAACATATTGTATCATTTTGGCTAATATAATGTGTAAGCACTTCATTAAATAAGAAATCGTGGTACTTAATATCAAAGAATATCGTTTTTTTCTTTTTCCAATCCATAATAGGGGAAAACACTGAACATATCAACTTCTACCAATAAACGTACTAGCATGATGATTCAAACTAAGCAAGTATTCAAGTATGTTTACACTGAAACATAATTATTGTATTTTTTTTATATTTTGATGAATTAGGGCCATGTGTTTACATCAAGTTAAAAATATGTTACCGGTCCTTGAATTTCATGAAATTCGGTCTACATATTCTTAACATATATGGATAGTTTATATGTTGAAATGGTATCTTGACAAAGACCACAACCTGTAAAAATGTTAATTCCAAATTTGACTGGTTACAAAATATACAGTCGAAAATTGGGGTACCATGCTATAAAAATGAATGCTCACCTAATATCCTAAAACATACAAAGTCATTTTAAGTAACAGCGAACTTATCAATGATATAGCTATTTAATAAAACATTTCTCCACCCGTTACATGATATGTCAATTACTTTAGAACTGATTATAACTGGATACCCTAAGGTATTATAGTGATATTATTCATGACGTCATAAATTAGCAATGGAATTGCATAAAAACTCAAACGCACCATAAATATTAAAGTTATACCCCAGACAATTAAATGACATATTATTTTCAAAATCTAAGCGTGGGCAGACTCCCATGTTAATTTCCCATACCATACAAGAGCCCCTTTCAGAATTTACAGTATTTACCAGTTTCTTCCAGAGACTGCTCCCTGTGCTGGTAAGCTGTCAAATAAACTTTATTTATTCTGTTTTTATAGTTTGTAATTGAGGGCTCAGTCTGAACCACCATCTGTATAAAATGTGTAGGAAACTTCAAAAGAAAACGGAGAAAACTTTTATCAGATGATGTAAACGGAACAGTTTTATCAACTTGTTAACTTTGTATAAATAATCCATTTTGCACAATATCGACCAACTGGTCATTCTATTTACTCATAGACCAGTTTCTTTTTTTTTAAATGCAACAGCTGATGATATACCTGCAAAGAAACTGAGAAATCAAAGGTTTTACATTTTTTTAAGGTTTGCTTTAAGGTACTGGCAACAAAAAATGAACCAGTAGCAAACATAATCGAAGGCAATGTCCATATTTATGCCCTATCTCAGATACCAAATAACTTTTAATATGTAGCAGAAATGGTATTTGACCGTCTGCCAAAATCATCATTAATTGACTTTGTTACAGCTTTATCTAAAGAAAACTCAATTAAAGTCTTTGGGCGCAAACAACATCAAACAGGGGAACACTTTTGATCCTAGACTTGAAGACATATGCGCATCAGGGGAAAGGTTCCATGGCAAATGATGTATAGAAAAAGCAGCTTATTAAATATCCATTGGCAGAAATCTTAACGTATGCTAAGAGGTACACAGTAGATACATATATTAGCAAATTCAGAGCAATGCTATTAGTCCATGGGGCCCGGAGGGGTTACCATGCTTCCCCTTAGGAGCCTCTGGGAGTGGTATAATATTGTTCATTGGACCCCCCTGATTAAGAATCAAGATGTTAACACTCGATATCTTGGGTCCTACTTGCCATTTTGGATGTTTTTCAAGATGGCCGCAATGAAAAAAGGCAAATGCATATATTATGCAATATCAGCCTCCTATCATAAGTTATGCTTACTTATATGAGCAGAACATCTATATCCAAGACCCTCAACTTCATTTCTGATATTACAAGCTTAATGTATGGTCTTAACATGGTGCATCAAAGGCAGCTGCCACTTTAAAGTATACTTTTTTGCATATTTTCGTTAATTTTCAGAAAAAAAGTTTCAATGGTTCTTTTGATAAAACAATTCAACGTTGTATACTTTGGTCAGTATTTATTTGGGAGATAAAAGTACTGTCAGCAGTATTTATTCATACAATACGACAGCGAAGGTGGCTGTCATAAATTGCTAATGGGTCCAAAACAGCCGAATGGTTGTTATAAGTTATTTTGCTAAATTTTGAACAATTACAATTGTAATAAGATTATGATCAAATAATGGCACTGAAACATGTTATAGGTATCTATACTCACAATGTCATTTCAGTCCACATCACAAGAAGTGTCCATTGATCACAACGTTATCATCTTCATTTTATTGGATAGGCTGCTTACAAGGTTACCCCACCCATTTTAATAAGTAGACAACTTTTCCTCTAAATAAATATAAATACCTATATGTACATTTAAATCATTGATATTGGAATGAACTTCATTTTGCACTCATCAGAATCATCACTTATCAGCAGCATACTTTTTGAAAGATTATTTGGGTGCTTCAGGATGTAACATACGTTACATGTTTACATTAAACCAAGCAAAAACGGTACCCCGGTCCAACATAGCCTCAAACCATACATATATGGAGCCATAACCTCTTCCGCTTTGGGTTAAGGTAGATATGCATGGATATTGGGATAAAAAATGGTAGGAATTTTGGCTTGGTAGGATAGGTTATCAGTATTATAAGTGGTAGGGTAAGAGTTTGTGTTAAGGTAGGGTAATGCTAGTAGATTGGCTACCCTAACTTTGGCCCTACCCTGCCCTTATAAGTTTCTACCTAATCGTCTCTTTCCCCTACTTGCAGAATCCGCTGCGAATATATTGAAGGAAATGAGTAGCTGCAAGGTAGTTTATAAGCAGGGTTAGATATAGTATGCGTTTGTTTATGGGTTGGGACTTTGGTAAGGCAGGGATATGTGTAGCGTAGTCAACCTTACCATACTCATACCCTATTTTACCTCTACTTTCCCCCAATCAATGCCTGATAAACATCCTAAACATACATCTACTCATACCCCTTAGATATGAGTAGGCATACCCCTTGGATATGTGTAAGGATAGGTATTAGTATGAAGGCATATGTGCTAGTTGTATATGTAGGATATAATAGTGGTAAAGAAACCATAGGGCCTAGTAGGACATTTTAGCAGCAGGTTATATTAGGGGAAGGGCAACGCGGGCATTATTTGGAATAGGGTAGAATTTGAATAGGAATAGTAAAGGTAAATTGTGAGTTTGGTTTGTAGCGATGTGGTAGAGTAATATGAGATGGATTATAGTGCATGTCTGGTAGAGTGGAATAGGGTAAGAAATGGTGTAAAGATGAGTAGGTTTTGTTATCGTATGATATTAATAAAGGTACGGTTATCATAGAAGAAGGTCAGGAGGGAATTTATTATGTAGGGTGGTGATGATATGGGTAATGATAGGGTAGTTAACTGGTTGGATAGGGAAAATATGGTAATACAATTATATGTAGGGAAGGATAAGAGCAGGACATCCATAGGGTGGGGTTGTATTGGTCAGAGTAGTGTAGGATTTGGTAAGCTAGCAGAAGTGATTGCAGGGTAATTTAGAATGGAAAAGGGCAATGCAAGGAAGTGAAAATCAACCTACAACTCATTCATTTGGAATAAAGTGAATGGCCCTCCGTTATCTGTCCCTTCTTTTAAATAAAAAAAAGAAAGTAATCATACAGTTTTCTTGGAATTTCTGGTTATTACTGGCTACAAAAAATGACTATTTCATATCTTTAAATACTTCTTAGTTTAGACTAAATACACATGTATGGATGAAATGTTTGAAACGTGATCAACGAGGAGAATATATTTACATTAATTTAAGCAAAGGCAAATAAAATTAAAACTGCATGTTAAGTTTGTTACATAATTTACAATAAGGAAATAAAAAAAATCAAAAGGGACCTCGAGTCATGTTTATAAATGTGCTTATTTGGGCTATTAACCAAGGGTGAAGTAGAAGTGAATACTTTAACTTAAAACATTCAGAATGATTCAACATATTACTTGTATATATTACTTAGTTTTGGTAAGTACATATATACTTTAGCATACAAATTCATCCAAAGTTTGATAAAGCACAAGATTATTTAGACTTCTGTGAATTTTGGCTTGTCTCATTCAATTGTTTTTAATAGTGGTGTTATAGAAACTTTTTAGAAACTCTTAAAATTGATAAAAAAAGCCCATACTGATAACGAATGATGGTAGTTTTAAAATTGTGTTGATGTTGTGTATGTCACACATGTTATTTGCACATAGCTTATATTGAAAAACGTCTCAGCTGATTGCGCTTATATTTTTGTGAATTTCACAAGCCTGAAGAAATTTTAAACATACTGGTATGTCATGTTTTGTCACATTTTACAGCAGACTTTCATGCTTTTCTTAATGATAAAGTGGCCTTTCTGATATGCATTTTTACATTGTGCTACCAAGTTTAAAGATCAATTACTGGCGCATAAGTTGAATAAGAAAAAAATAATCTTAGCAGTTTTTAAAAAACAAAATCAATTGTCTATTAGGTAAATACATGGTATTGACTCATTAGTAAAAACTACATTGTATAAATTCTGTATAGGCTATTTTGGGCATTATGCCTGTTTTGCTGGGTTACTCACTGTACTATTCTTAATATAAAATGTAACGTATGTTACATCCTAAACTTTCAGCAGCATAAACTGCAATAAATTATGAATCTGACGAGAGCAAACTAAAAGTCACTCCAATATCAGAGAGATAGATGCATGTAGAAGTGTATACTATTTATTTTGAGGAAAAGTTGTTTACTTATTAAAAGGGGTAGGGTAACTTAGTACACAGCCTTTACAATGTTATGGAGATGATGACTTTGAGTGATTAATCGACGATTCTGGTGATGAGGACTGAAATGACATTGTAAATGTAAGTCAATGAGCTGCCAATGAGATGTGTGTAAACAAGTATTTGATCATAATCTTATCAAAATTGTTATTGTTAAAATGTTAGCAAGATAACCTATTAAAGTCATTTGACTATTTCTGACCTATTTGTCATTTATGACAGCCATCTCTACTGTTATATTACATGACTAATAATGCTGACAGTAAATTTATCTCCAAAATAAATAATGGCACAGTCATGTAACTATAAATTTTATAATAAAAAAATCATTGAAACTTTTTCTGAAGATTAATGAAAATATGCAAAAATGTACTTCAAATTGGCGACCATCTTAGATATATTATGCTAAGGCCATACATTAAACTGTTTATATCAAAAATTAAGTTGATGATCTTAAATATAGATGTTCTGCTCGTAAAAGTTAGCATAACAGATGGTAGGAGGCTGATATTACAGTTTATAGGTGTTTTGTCTTTTTTCACAGAGGCCATCTCGAAAACCATCCAAAATAGCGTGTAGGGCCCAAGATATCGAGTGTTAACATCTTGATTCTGAATCAGGGGGTCCAATGAACAATATTATACCACTCCCAGAGGGTCCTTAGGAGGGTGCATGGTGACCCCTCCGGGGCCCATGGACTATGACTTGCACGAATGCAGAGGCAATTGCAGTAAGATTGCTCTTGCCGCTTCATAGGAAGTGACATATACCAGTCATACTCCATTGTGTGCATATATGTTGAACAGCACCAAACATTACCCATATTTCATTTAGTGTTCAATCCCATGACATTGACATGCTGTTTCTGCTTTTGAGGAACGCTCAGTATTCAAGTTATGGTTTATTCATTTTGTTTGATACTGGCACAGGCCACACATTCAATGAGTATTCAATTAAATACTTTACTAGCACAGGAAATGCTTGTAAGTGATGTTTGTCTAAATTAACAATTTTTAAAGTTATTTTACTTAATGTAATGCACATAACACCATAGGAAACTGTGTACTTGTTTAAAAACCTTTCATATGTAGTAAAGGCATTCAGCATGCAAACTACATTAATACTTCAAATGAATAGTTTAATGTCTTCTTTCTGTAGCTCAGACTTTAAATTTACTTATTCTTAATTTGATATGGTAACATATATAACAGGATGTTATCGGCTAACTGTTACGGTTTACAGAGTGCATCTATCTCTTATTTGACACAGCCTGAATTGTTCTTTAATATGGGATATGCCTGCACAATTCCCAAGGGGATTGGATGGAACAGGATCTTCTTCAGTTTTCAGTTCACTATGTGATAATTTTACTGGTTGTGATTAAATGGGCAATTGTTTTGCCACAGAAGCAGACACAGTGATAGACATTGTATGTGAGGCTGACTTGAATAAAAATTGGTTTTGAATACTTAAATTTAATAGCGGTATTTATTAAATTGTCTCATTTAAATGTGAAACTATATTTTTCAATTTGATTCTATCAATATTTTAGTAAATTACGCATCAGGAAATATGTGATAAAAAGATTATTTATACCATCTGTAACACAAGTCTATGGGCGTGTTATCAAAAATGTCTATAATTTCATGGTTTCGGCGCTAGAGATTTATAGGAAAACATGTGAAAAATTCTTCTAACATATTATCATCAAGACAATTTCCTTGCTGTCTTATTATGCCATATCACATATGTTACATCCTTTGATAAAGTGCTCTGGTCCCGATGTCAAGCATGAAAATCTAGGAGTCTTAATTATATCAACAAGACATTCCCAAAATGTTAGATATCCACCAGTGTAAATATTTTTTATATTTTTTTTTCAATGATAGATATTGAAATTGACTACTTAAAATTGGGGAGGGGATAGGGTTGTTTAACAGCTCATTTTAGACAATATATTTAAGATAGAAAATCAAACTTTATTTTTACCATTAGTCAAAGTAGTATATTAGTACACTATGATTAAAACATTTGAACAAATGCACAAATCGGCTGTAAAAAATGTTAGTCATAAATGCAATTTTCAAAGGGAAATTTAATCTCGGAAATGCACATAACATCATCTGAAGCTGCAATTTTGTTGAAGATGCTTCTTTTATGTAGCGTAGGCATCCAGCTTGCAGACTACATTAGATCTTACTAGATCATTTGAATATTACTTTTGCTTTGTTTCAAAGGCAAAGCATGTCGAAATGTATTTAAAGTGTTCGAATATTTATGGTATATATATATACATGTATAGCCAAGTTGAAAGCCTACCTATATGAGATAATATATTAACTCTTTGCATGCCAGCGGGGAATTATGTCGTCTGCCAATAATCATTCGCAAACAGTTTGATCCCAGATGAAGACCACAGAATGTCGGTCTTGATCTGGATCCAAACTGTTTGACCCCGGTGGTTTATTTGTAAAAACTTAATTTTGAAGAAAGTCAGCAGACGACAATAAAACATGAACAATTCCCTAGCATGCAAGTAGATAAGGTACAGGACGTTTGCAAAAGAATGTGGTATTAAATAACAGCGAGCGTTTTTCTTATGAAAAAATGCACAACCTTACTAATTCTACTTTTAATCTTTATGTACTTTATAATAAACTAGCACAGAATACAAAGCAATTTAAGAGGTTGGTTCTAGAGAATTTCATTTCTGTCATTCATTTCTTATTCGGTAGAAAAGGATTTTAATGGACTTAGGCCCTGGGTTTTCGGGCTGCTGAACATCTCCCCCCCCCCCTTGTGCCAGCAAGCCACTTCCATACTATGTGTAAAATATGGTAACACATATACAGGCCAAAGCTTTTGCTGACACTCGGGGTGAATGATATTTTAAAAAGTGTTTTTTGATTTCTGTATATTTCAATGTAAAACTGATTGTTCTACCCAAAATTTTATATCTATGAAGCGTTCGATATCAAAAATGGTTTTCACTGCCATAAAGTACTCAGGTCAGGGTAGCTTCATGGTGAAGAAAGGGGCGATTGACAAACTTTTATTTTTACTGAAAACCATAGGCATTTACCCATAGCAAGTATCAATGATCTTTTGCATATCGTGATCAGCTAAGGATCATTGACGGTTTGGGCCTTATACGCCTATTTTTCTGATTCCCAGAACGCTGCTTTTGGGCTTCTAGTGTGGTGCATGTAGTATCAGTGCAATAGGTGAATCTAATAGCAAGAGCCAGCTAGCAAAATATTTGCAAAATTCCTACGCATTTGAGAGTTATGGCGGGTAGAAAGGGGAGGGGGTCTGAAATATCATGAAAATAAAAAGTGCTTTAAAAAGTGATTTATGCACGTTTTCTTGATTTATTTGGTAGGCATGGTGATATCTATTGGAAATACCATACGCAGAGTATTAACGAATCACGATAATTGATGAAATTGTATTAAAAACAAAATATGTTTTGTAATAAAATGATTTTGGTGAGATAATTTAGAAGTTACCTGTACATTTTTGACTACATGTACCGTAAATAATACAAAACTGAAAGCTCAACAAAAGAAATAAATATTTTTGAAGGAACGAAAGTGTCCCATTTAGCATTGGAAAGTAAAACTGATTCTAACTAGATCGTTTGAATATTACTTTTGCTTTGTTTAAAGGGCATTACATGATGAATTTATTTAAAGTGTCCGAATATTTATGATATACATATGCATGTATATCCCTATATGAGACAATATATTGAACACTAATGTATTTACCTGTTATAACTCTTTGCATGCCAGTGGATAATTTTGTCGTCTGCCAATAGCCTTTTGCAAACAGTTTGAACCCAGAAGAAGACCAATAGAATGTCGGTCTTGATGTGGATTCAAACTGTTTGACACTCTGAAGGTGGTCCTGGGAGGTTGATTTTTAAAAACTTTATTTTGAAGAAAGTCAGCAGACGAAAATAAAAACATGAACAATTCCCTAGCATGCAAGTATATAAGAACAGGACGTTTGCAAAATAATGTGTCATTTAATAAGAGTGAGATTTTTTCTTATGAAAAAAATGCATAAAACCTTGCTAATTCTACTTTTAATCTTTAAGAACTTTATATTAAACTAGCACATAATACAAAGCAATTTAGGAGGTTGGTTTTAGAGAACTCCATTACTGTCATTAATTTCTTATTTGGTAGAAAGGCATTTTATGGGCTTAGGCCTTGGGTTTTTGGGCTGCTGAACATCTTCCCCCCCCCCCCCCCCCGTGTGCCAGCAAGCCACTTCCATACAATGTGTAAAATATGGTTACACATATACATGCAAAAGCTTTTGCTTGCACACGGGAGGGAATGATATTTTAATCATTATTTTTTTCGGATTTCTATATATCTCAATGTAAAACTGATTGTTCTACCCAAAATTTTACATCCTTGAAGCATTTAATATCGAAAACGGATTTCACAGCCATAAAGTACTCAGGTCTGGGTAGCTTCAAGGTGAAGAAAGGGACGATTGATAAACTTTTCTTTTTACTGAAAACCATAGGCCTTTACCAATAGCAAGTGTCCATGATCCTTTGCATATCTAGCGAAAGATGTCGATCAAGAGACGCCTCTCTGTGATGTTTTGCGAACTGTAGCGAACATATGCGCACAGAAGCGATTTGAATCCGACGCGTGAAAACGAATAATAGCGTTCGAAAAACAAACGGTACCAATCAATGCGTATTGTAACTACAAAAAGCGAATTGAAGCTTTCCTACGACGTTTTTGATTCAATGCCACTTTATAGTTGATGAGGGGAGAGGGCTATAAGCGGGCCATCATCGGCCCGCCAGCGAAATACCATTTGATGGCCCAGCATTGAATGCTCGCTTGGTAGTCTTGTGAACTTTAGGGTTTCCGGGTCACCCTATAGCGTTGTGATTTTACAGGGGGTGGGGAACTGGATCTGCGCATGTTAAACACCCTCAGATGAGGATAATGTCTTTGTGTGCGTCTATTGTATTTCTCTGTATGTCTGTCTATCTGTATGTATGTCTGTCTGTCTGTCTGCCTAACTCTCTACATGTATTTGTCTGTCCGTCTGTCTACCTCTCCCTCTCTCTCAACATATGTGATGTATGAACAGCAGACCAGGTTCACAAGCTCGATACCGGGTATTTCAAGTCTTTTGTTGGGACTCTAAATCAGTCCGGTTCGCGATAAACCTTCGCTGGTGGAAGCATATTGTCATGGTATTAAAGTTTGCATTATTTATCCGTAACCACTACCCCCCTCCCCCAAATGAGTAAAAGTGGGCCTGATGTCTTTCTGATTTTTCAGTGCTCTGGTACATGCCCCACTCCATCACAAGGGGATATTCTTGTATCAGGTTAAGCCCTGTTTTAGCCCAACTATGCATAACATTTTTTTTACACAAACAGAGATCAGAGCCATATCAGAAATAAGAGTAAGACTTGTTGAAGCTTTCCAGTACACGTATTTCTTTTGCTGACAATTCCAAGGCGGTGCAGATTTTGTTGATCATTTTTAAATTTATATTTCATGTTTTTATGCTGTCTTCACCTGGAGATATATGTGTTAAAAACCTGACCTTTACCCTGTGCTGTGTGTGTGGTGGGGGGGGGGAAGGGGGGGCATTCAAGGTTTTGTTCGTCTGGTATTGACCAGATGAGAGATTGCCGTGTCTGAAATATTCGGAGCCATTCGCGAAGATTCGCGATGCTGCGTTTAAGTTCGTTTCTCTGCGCCCCAAATCGCATCCAATCGCTCCTTATCGTTAATGGACGCAAAAAAGTGTGTGCGCGAGCAAACACATACTAGCGAATTACTGTTAGTTTTCGTAAACCATTCGCAACAAAAAGTTCTATATCGTCAAGATTTAAGATTAAGTAACATATTTTCGAAACTTCGTTTAGAATTCGCTTGAATTCACAAATTTACTCTATCCGCAAGGCTTCGTCGAACGGATTCGCTTATGTGTGAGGAGGCCTTAAGTATTGCCTCTCTACAACAAGAAAGGAATCCTTCTATTGGTTGACAACCATGGCGTAAGCATCAACTTGCTTGGAAAAGTAATCATGTAATGAGCAAAACTACTAAGGCCTACAACAACAGCTCTGCCAGTTTTGTGAACAATAATGCACTTGGCCGCCATGTATTTTTCATGATCAAAGGGAGGCAACCATTAAGCTCCACCTATTGAAGGATACGTTTTCTCGCTAATGTCTCATCAATTTCTGCTTTTGAATTGTTATTTGATCTTCTTGGGTTGAACCACTACTAAGCTAGGATAAATGTGTTTTGCTCAAGGACCACAACGCAGTGACGCCGGTGAGGCTTGAACCCGCGGCCTCTCGGTCTCGAGTCAAGCTGTCTACCACTGAGCCACTGCGCTCCCATGGTCACGTTTATGAGCCAGTTCATGATTCCCATAAAGCCTATTAAGAGGGCCAGTCTCGTCCCGTCAGCGAAACGCTATTTCAAAACCAAACGCCGGATGGCTGGGGAGATTTTACATGTAGTACTAGCCTTCGCATACACTCAGTCTTTGTCACTCGCAAGAAGAAATAAAGGCACAGGCCATCAGTCAGGCATCTCGCCCCATTTGATAACTGCGCGTGCATGATTCAGGTTAAAGAATGGCATAGCGCATAATTATATGATAGCATCAAAATATCGAAAATTTGCCCAACTTTTTGTGTTTTGACTACTCAGCAAGTTACAGGGCAATATACACGGTATATCGATGCTCACCCCATAGGTCGCGTTACTATAAACAAAACATAACCGTGTCCAAAACAATACGGCGACTTAACAAACAATGTCATGTTAAAAATTACTGGCCTCAATATAGAAAAAAAGCCGACATACAAGAAAAGCTACATTACTGGCGTCGTCTGCTGATAACCTTTGCAAACAGTTTGGACCCAGTCAAGGCCCGACAAAATGTGGGGCCTAATCTGGGTCCAAACTGTTTGACACACTGATGGTTCCTTTTAATAAAGTGGATTTTGAGAAGCTCAGAGCACGAGCAGCGAGGAACCACATCGATAGGTTGCTTGCGGCGCAGGTTGATGACAACTCACAATGTGCTGTTTTATTAAAGCATATGCAACCCATGAAATACACTAAATTGGGAGTTGGCGGGGGTCAACGTCATAGCGAAAACAAGACTCCTCATCCGCTGTTTGTCTATAAAATATGTTGGCCATTTTCTTTAAAAACGCTTAAAATCAATGACAAAAATGATTTACTTAAACTATCGGCTTATTTAGTTTTTTTTCTCGTGTTTTCTGAAAAGCAACCGTGCAGCGATATGGTCAGATATTTTTGCTGTTTAGCCTACTTCTATGTATCGAAGCACTTTATACTTCAATTCAACGTTTCGACAATCACAAACCCTCATTTTGCGAATACAAGTATCATCATTCTTGCAAATTTTTGCAGCCTTCTGATTGTTTAGTTGAAGTATTTCAATCGACGAGCACCGAAGACTCTGACCAGGGTGTTTGCTCTGAGCCGTCATTGTCGTGTATGCCAACGGGGCCTTTTCCAACATTAAGGTCAACTTATATTTTTTTCATATTTTCGTGTGAATGGCTAACATTGCCAATAGCACCCAGGTATACAAAAACTGTGTCAGTCTTATAGATACGCACCTATTTCTTAACTTTCCGTCAGAAAACGTACCTTATATATGTAAATGTTCATAGTTCAAACTCAGAGAAGAAACTAGCTTACTGAGATACCGCGACTGGCTAGAATATTGGGTGTAGCTACTGTAAATTCGTTTTCTCGAGGGTTTATTTTCACGAACCTTCGCATATGCGAAGTTTCGTGTAAATAAAACCCTCGCGAAAATGGTTAAAATCAATCTGTCGTTTACTGATGTATGTAAATCATGCCCAAGTCGCGAATTTTAACGCCGTAAATATGTCTTTTAACGCTAACGTGAAATTAAAATTCTCGCGAAAATTTCCGAATTTACAGTATTCTACTTTCCATGTAGCGAATAATAAAGGCGATTGTCAAACTGTGCTGATGCGCAGGCTGGTCTACACTTTTGTTGTTTACATGCCACAAAGTCAACTTTTTCTCGCGACAAGGCCCGTTGTTAGCAATACTATTAAGGTCCCTTTTCTGTCTCTAGGCGATTGAATCTTCGGAATTTAAATATCGAATAACGAAGTGCCAAACCTTAAAATGATATGTGTGTCTTTTGTTTGCAGAAGTTCATAAACTACATGTACATCTAGGTTTCGACATGTACAGGGTACGTGTAATGACTGGAATTGCTGAACACTTCTTTGCCTTAACAGAACTAGATCCAGCTATGGCAGTTCTTACACATTTCTACTTGTTTACAAAGTTGTTTGATCTCATACCTTACATGGATTTTGTTTTTGACCCATTTATGACCGGACTCCGGTAAAGTTGTACTATCCAGCTAATACCCGTCATTGTTTGCATTAAAACAATGAACATCTCTTTGCGTATGGGTAGCACCTATTACGCAAGTACGCAAGTGCGTAATGAAACATCTACACCTTTAAGGAATATCGCCTACTGTGGTGTTATTGTTTTTCCCGTATCTTATAGGACAGAATTCGCTCCAACGACGGACGGAATTCTGTCCTTTAAGAGCTGAAAAGGGAAAACACTGCTAGTTTCTATAGTTCCTCTTATAGTCTATTTCCAACCTGGCTACATCCTTGTAGTCAATCACATTTCTTCGACGTGCTACAACTCTCTAAGGGTATTCTGCTTTCTGCAAGAATCCAATATTCCTGAAGGACCAGAATATGAACAGAAATTAACACCATCGATGTTAAGGGACGAGTTCTTTAAACTCCGCTAAGCTTAAGGACTCTACCTCATTCGGGAAAGTCCGCCACAATTCGAGAATCGAATCATGGCTCGGGTGTATGTAAGGAGCATTATGCGTAGTACTATGTACCAAAAAGCTCCATTTTGTTAGCCGAAACTGGCGTATGGAAAATAAGTTCTGTAGCATCTGGGCTCAGCTCTATTAAAATCGATTATTCTGATTATCCGAAAAGTTTAATCAGCAGAATAAATGCAGTTTATGTATTTTTCAATAAATTATCGCTATAGCGATATTTTATTGAAAAAACATAAGCTTCATTTACAACCGATTGTTTCGCTGCAATCACACTTGTTATTGTGTTAACATGGTTTCCGTGACGTCAGCGTCAGATTATATAACGTCAGCGTCATTTTTTCACCCGCGTTATCAAAGTAGATCCTCTATGTACATCCGTGGTCTGATTCCACGGAATTCCGCGGAATTAGTCGAGGCAGTTCCGATTGGACTCTACCTCATATGGGAAGACTGATTCTTCATTTTAAATGGAGAATACTCGGCTTCATTGCGTCTGTTTGTGAGAATTAAGGAAACGTGCAACAACTCTTACGCCCCCCCCCCCCATGCAACAGCTTTAACCATATTCTGCTTTCTACATGAACCTAATATTACTGAAAAGAACAGTAGTTTACATGTTATACAGCCCATAGTCACAAAACAAAATACAGATATGTGAGAGTATGATTCTTATGGAATGTTCTGAGAGGATTTTCAAGTCGAAGGACGAATTCATAGTAGCATTTAGAGAAATAATAACATATACAATTATTGACTATTGAGGCATTGGACCTGATGTGATATCGACCTGAGAGTACCAATATTGACCGAGGCGGAGCCGAGGTCAATATTGGTATTCTCAGAGGTACAATGCCTCAATAGTCAACAATTGTTTTATTATATAATTTCTCTAAACAAAAAAGCAACAACAGCAACAAAATCTTGGCTATGGACTATGTCTTGGACAGTATTGAATTTCATTTTTTTACATGATGACTAACTGATTTCATTCAGTCAAAAGAGGAATGAATGCATACTTTATTTGTAATTACAACTGCAGACAGAGAAGATCCAGATTAAATGCCGCATAATGTGGCATTACATCAGGGTCTACACTGTTTGCTCAGACAAAAAATGATCTTCAGGGGAAAACTGAAATTTTGTTTAGAAATTAAAACCTGTGACCCCTTGAATTATACAATGGACTATTCCAAGTTTATTGCATCAATCCAGAAGGAAGAATTCATTAGTTCGTTTAAGAGTTCTGCTAACCACTATATTCAACAGCAAAGTCTGAATTACATGTATATGATGAAACACCAAATCTTGTAAATTTCGTGCTGCTGTCACTCACTGAATTGTATTTACAGAAAATCATGCAAGTTTCATGCTGAAAGCACACCTGTTATGGAAAGTTTCTATGAAGTCTATTTTTAGTAACTAATATTGAATGGGAAAACCAGCAGCCCATGTGATATGTAGTTTTATGGACTCGAGTGGATAGGCATCTGGGCCAATCAAAAGATGTCTATTTATAGGTTATATAATAATATAAGCAGCTCCAAAAGCATAGTTACATCCGGGACCGTCGCGCCTTCAAGCCTCACAACAACAAAAAGTGGCGAAAGCCCTTAAGAGGCCTCGCCATTCCGAGTGCACTACTGTAGTGCAAAAAGGTGCTAGTAATATTGCCTTGTTGAAACGGCTGCTGCAGGACCAGTATATGAAGAAAAACAAGTACACGTACATGGAGAACACGCACAGACATTAAATAGAAAAGCTGCATTGTACATTGGCTAATTAAGCTGGTGTTACATTGACGTTCCTCCGTACGTGACGCAATGTTTCTAATCTTAATTTGTCTACAAGACCAATAGCCATGGTAACGTATTATTGATTTGAAGTCACTGAAAATGACATTGTGCATGCCAATGAGGGAATAGCGAAAGTTTTCAGCTTTTCATATCATTTTTTTGTCGCATAAAGTACAATAAACTATACAGGGCCTTTTTACTCTTGGCTCGGCCCATGCATATTATCATAAATCCATCTGACAACGGCCTTGTTTGACCAAAGGCTCAATCAATATTAAGAAATATGTATGTATACATAGTTAAGAATTCATTGAGGCTAATATTACATTGATTGACAAAAACTCTATAGGCAACAGGGAAAATATTTATAAGTAACCAGGCTGCTTTGTTGGAGACGATACCGCGAGAAAAAGGAGAACTATTTTTATTATATGAACAGAAAAGGCCCTAATCAGACTGCGCTTATGCTCAGTCTGATTTTAGCCTTCTCTGATAAACGAAACTTACTAAGTTACCCGCAATAATTCTGTACACAAAAACTAAACAAAAATCGTCATTATATGTAGGCGAAATTCTAAACTTGTACTTTAGCCTTTTGAAAAAGGGGTAATTTCTTGTGCTGCTTCACTAGGCTAATACCCGAGTTTCAATACTGTGTACTTTTGCTATAGCAGTATAGTCATATCGGTAAACAACTGTATGATTATGTTTTTTCTAATACACAAAAAATCGTAATATTTTAAAGTTTGAAAGAAAGTTCATCAGTCCTTATCCTATCACTATAAAATAGGCATTTAGTCTAAAGGTGTCGGTACATTAACTATTTACCTGCTTGAGCCGTCTGGTGATAAGTTTGGGCCCAGACCCAGGTCCAACAAAACGTCGGTGTTGATCTTGATTCAAACAGTTAGACACTTTGATTGCAATAACATTTTGACGACACAAATCACGAAATACTACTCCACCTGCAACCAGTGAGATGTTTGCATAATGCTAGCTAGGTTTACACTATGTTCCCGGCAGCCACGGCAGTCACGGTAGCCAGAAACGTAGCTCGCCGTGGTGTTTTTAGTCATTTTTGTCTTTGTGTTCAAGTTCTGTTAAGTCTCGCTACGTTTTCTCACGGTCTGTCAAGGTCTGCCGTGTCAGAGGCTCGCCGGCGCGCTACGGTCTGTCACGGATGGTTCTACGTTTCCTCCCGGCCTGCCACGTTCTGTTGGGACCTCTCACGTTTTGTTATGTTGCGATCAAGTTCTGCTACGTCTATCAAGTTCTGTCATGGTTTTCTACGATGAAACGTGGGCGATGAATGGTGTTTGAGCCCCAATATGCCCACGGTATAAAGAGGAGGTCCACAAAGCTGCTGCATGCACCCTTGATCAAAAACATCATTTCATGTAATGGCAATGAAGAAGCCGATTTCGTATTTATATAATTGCTAGGAGCGTACATCATGCCTTTGTGGCAGCAAGGAGGCCACCAGCAGCTGTATAGAAGCATGAACGTCTAGCAGGAAGGTTTAAGACGGGTGCAAAGTGCGGGCATGGTTTTCGGAAGAACGAGTGCAACAATTGGGATAGTTCTCACTTTTTATAGCAAGAGAGCTTCGCATCGAAGATGTTAACGCATTTTAGGCCCCCAAAGCTCTTCGAAACTGTTCGATGAGAGTCTTGAAACAATAACACCAGCCATTGGTATCAGCATTTACCCTTTGTACTCTAGTGACTCTTTTATCAGTACTTTATAAAAGCACAGAAAATTCTAATGAAATGGCGCACAATACAGCATTTTATCAATGTCTACACTGACTGATCTTCAGAGAAATAAATGCAATATTCTGCCACGGGAAATTACAACATATGACACTTCTATAATACAATGAAACTACCCAAGTCCATTCAGTAATGATTATTTCTACCCTTGTCACTACATTCGTCCTCAGATGCATCTATCTGAGATTTTTAGACTCAATGTTCAGGTTCGAGCTGTGAGGTCGGGCTAGGAGAACGTGGCATACCGCAATAGAACTTGATATACCTTGACAGACCTTGGCAAACCTTGGGTTGCCGTCTCGTAGCAAGCCGTCCTGCTACGGACATACTCCAAGTTGTGTTAAGGTCTGTTACGTTCCGTCACGTTTTGTTGCGTTCTCCCCGTTCTACTACGGCATATTTAAGTAGGTCAAACCCGCCGTGGCTGCCGTGGCAATTTTTTTTGACTGTTTAAAAATCTGTCCCGGCGATCACGGCAACCACGGCGAGCTACGTTTGTCGGCCCCGTTCCCCTACGTTGTGTTACGGTCACCCCGTTTCGTACACGGTGGCCGAAATCGTGACTGCCGTGGCCGCCGGGGACATAGTGTAAACGTAGTAGCATAAGTACGCTTTCGCATTCGTCTTTACGCCAAAGGGTAATGAGAGGAGAAATAACTTCAACACCCCTGTCCATCCTCTGGTCCCTAGACACTCCCGTCTTAATACCAGGCCCTGTTTTCATCCTCTATCTCATGAGGAGCGCGGTGGCTCATTGGTATAGTGCTGAAAATGTTATACTGTAAATTCGACAATTTTCGCGAGAATTTTATTTTCGCGAATAGCGTTAAACACATATTTGCGACGTTGAAAATTCGTGACAAGGGCGTGATATACCTATATCAGTAAACCACAGAGTGATTTCCCAAATCCGTGAGGATTTTATTTCCACGAAACTTCGCGAAAATAAACCCTCGCGAAAATTTCCGAATTTACAGTACAATCTCAGGGCCATCTCAGTTGTACATGAACACAGGAAAAACTGAGAACAATTCCACCCTGACTCTCTCTACTCTGAGTTTTTTTGGTAGGGTAAATCCAGCTAACTTCGGACATCGGGTAAATTCGGACAGCGACCTTGTTTGTTTCCTATTTTAATTATTGGAATAAAAAAAAATTACTAAGCAAACAGTGAAAATCCTGATGAGACGGTTCATAAGGAGCCGTCTCATCTGGATTTCCACTATTTGCAAATGTATGTCCGAATTTACCTGATGTCCGAAGTTACCTGACTTTACCTTACCATGTCAAAGTCCTTCTTTCTGGTCGATAACGGGCCAAGAAATGGGATTCAGTTGGTTAACTTCTGACAGCAGCTACTCCGGACAGGACAGTGGAGATACAAATATCCTGATAAAAAGACTTGATGGGCCCATCTCTTCCCAGTCTTCGCCCCGAGGTGATAACCTTTCTTCTTGCTGAACACAACTGAGCATGAAAGTTATCATGCTCTTTAATATTGAAATGCCAACAATTGCTGACATTTTAAAATTTATAAGCATGATAAATAACCATCATGAAAGGTCTTTATTTTTTATGAGTAGTTGAAATTGCATACTCAGTTGGGTTGAGCATGAAAAAAATCAGACTATAAAAATTGTTCATGCTCCTCATGCAATTCATCCTGCTTATAAAGGTCAAAATGCCAACAATTGTTGGCAGTCGCACATTTATTAGCAATTTTTGTCATTTTAACATTTATTAGCAGGATTTATTAGCAGGATAAATAAATATCTGTGTGTTTTAATAATTTTGTTATTTTTGAGCAGTGGAAATTTCATGCTCGTTTTCATTTGAGCATGAAAAAGTCTTAAAACCTCGGGGGACAGGTTTCATACTTCAATAATTTGAATAAAAAATAAATTACATGTAACTAAGCAAACAGTGAAAATCCTAATGAGACGGCTCATAAGAGGCCGTCTTATCTGGATTTCCACTGTTTGCAAATATGTGTCCGAATTTACCTGATGTCCGAATCTACCCGACTTTACCCTATATATGCGAGTATCGAAGGTCCTGGCGAGTCTGCAAATAATCACAGGCTCGCCTGAGCCTTCGTTGCTCGACAATGCGATAAGTACTAAAAGTTAATAACAATAATAAAGAGTTCATGAGCTTTTGAATAGGTGAGCAGCTAACACTCGCACAAGCTTACGCAACAACACAGTTCCATCAGAACATTCGTTGTTAGAGTACACAATGCATGCATGTTTATGGATACTCAGACCAAGTATTAGACATCCATCCCCATTAGGCCCCTTAGCATCCATATATATTGCTTGATTTTACGCATATGGAATACGTTCTGTTTTCCCATGGCCTGGTCGAATAGGGTGTTTCCAAGGTCGTGTTTGGGTGTCACCATAGTTTGCAACCATAACAGGGATAGGAACGTGTCCGCGAAATAAAGAATATGTGACGTTCAAAGGACCAATGTGAAGTTTAAACATTGAAATCTGTCATAGTAAAAATAATGTTAACTGTCGAAATCACATTGAAACAAATAGCAATCACGTACATTTAATATACTGAGGGAAAAAAGTTCAGCAATATACTTTGGGGATTCAAAGTTTAGAAGAAATCGGACTTTTAATCTTAAAGTGTCAAAAATATATGTTGACAAACGTTCACGAGTAAGATGACATTACCAGATTGACATTTCACATATGCAAAGTCTGATTTTATTCCTCCTTGCTAAAACAGCTTATCTGGCAATAGTGCGAATAGTTTTCGACTAAAAGTTTCATTTTTCTGTCAAATGTTTAGATAAAAAAAAAACGGTTTAAAACTGAATGTTATGTTCACCCATTTCGGACAGTTTTTCGTTGAAAATCGTATTTTTCCAAATAACCTCCCTTTCAAATGAATAGCGTTTGAAATTAAAATGCTCAGCAGATCAAATCCTCACTACGAAATCGGAATTTGTTTCTTTTGACCACTTGCGGGTAGCCATGAGGTTTTCAAACTACTGACATGTTTGCGAACCTGTGAATTAAAAAGATCTAATGCTTCAAAGATCACCTATGGAGAGCAATCAAAATTTGGTTAGATGTTCGATATTCAACATTCAACATTCAAATTTTGAATGTCGAATATCGAATATCAAACTAAGTCCAACATTCAAATCGAATGTCGAATATCGAATATCAAACTCAATCTCACATTCAAATTTTGAATGTCGAATATCGAATATCAAACTAAATCCAACATTCAAATCGAATGTCGAATATCGAATATCAAACTAAATCCAACATTCAAATCGAATGTCGAATATCGAATATCAAACTCAATCTCACATTCAAATTTTAAATGTCAAATATCGAATATCAAACTAAATCCAACATTCAAATCGAATGTCGAATATCGAATATCAAACTAAATCCAACATTCAAATCGAATGTCGAATATCGAATATCAAACTCAATCTCACATTCAAATTTTGAATGTCGAATATCGAATATCAAACTGAATCCAACATTCAAATCGAATGTCGAATATCGAATTTCAAACTGAATCCAACATTCAAATCGAATGTCGAATATCGAATATCAAACTAAATCCAACATTCAAATCGAATGTCGAATATCGAATATCAAACTCAATCTCACATTCAAATTTTGAATGTCGAATATCGAATATCAAACTCAATCCAACATTCAAATCGAATGTCGAATATCGAATTTCAAACTGAATCCAACATTCAAATCGAATGTTGAATATCGAATATCAAACTAAATCCAACATTCAAATCGAATGTCGAATATCGAATATCAAACTCAATCTCACATTCAAATCGAATGTCGATTATCGAATATCAAACTAAATCCAACATTCAAATCGAATGTCGAATATCGAATATCAAACTCAATCTCACATTCAAATTTTGAATGTCGAATATCGAATATCAAACTGAATCCAACATTCATATCGAATGTCGAATATCGAATATCAAACTGAATCCAACATTCAAATCGAATGTCGAATATCGAATATCAAACTCAATCCAACATTCAAATCGAATGTCGAATATCGAATATCAAACTGAATCCAACATTCAAATCGAATGTCGAATATCAAACTGAATCCAACATTCAAATCGAATGTCGAATATCGAATATCAAACTAAATCCAACATTCAAATCGAATGTCGAATATCGAATATCAAACTCAATCTCACATTCAAATTTTGAATGTCGAATATCGAATATCAAACTGAATCCAACATTCAAATCGAATGTCGAATATCGAATATCAAACTAAATCCAACATTCAAATCGAATGTCGAATATCGAATATCAAACTCAATCTCACATTCAAATTTTAAATGTCAAATATCGAATATCAAACTAAATCCAACATTCAAATCGAATGTCGAATATCGAATATCAAACTAAATCCAAATTCAAATCGAATGTCGAATATCGAATATCAAACTCAATCTCACATTCAAATTTTGAATGTCGAATATCGAATATCAAACTGAATCCAACATTCAAATCGAATGTCGAATATCGAATTTCAAAGTGAATCCAACATTCAAATCGAATGTCGAATATCGAATATCAAACTAAATCCAACATTCAAATCGAATGTCGAATATCGAGTATCAAACTCAATCTCACATTCAAATTTTGAATGTCGAATATCGAATATCAAACTGAATCCAACATTCAAATCGAATGTCGAATATCGAATTTCAAACTGAATCCAACATTCAAATCGAATGTCGAATATCGAATATCAAACTAAATCCAACATTCAAATCGAATGTCGAATATCGAATATCAAACTCAATCTCACATTCAAATCGAATGTCGATTATCGAATATCAAACTAAATCCAACATTCAAATCGAATGTCGAATATCGAATATCAAACTCAATCTCACATTCAAATTTTGAATGTCGAATATCGAATATCAAACTGAATCCAACATTCATATCGAATGTCGAATATCGAATATCAAACTGAATCCAACATTCAAATCGAATGTCGAATATCGAATATCAAACTCAATCCAACATTCAAATCGAATGTCGAATATCGAATATCAAACTGAATCCAACATTCAAATCGAATGTCGAATATCAAACTGAATCCAACATTCAAATCGAATGTCGAATATCGAATATCAAACTAAATCCAACATTCAAATCGAATGTCGAATATCGAATATCAAACTGAATCCAACATTCATATCGAATGTCGAATATCGAATATCAAACTGAATCCAACATTCAAATCGAATGTCCAATATCGAATATCAAACTCAATCCAACATTCAAATCGAATGTCGAATATCGAATATCAAACTGAATCCAACATTCAAATCGAATGTCGAATATCAAACTGAATCCAACATTCAAATCGAATGTCGAATATCGAATATCAAACTAAATCCAACATTCAAATCGAATGTCGAATATCGAATATCAAACTCAATCTCACATTCAAATTTTGAATGTCGAATATCGAATATCAAACTGAATCCAACATTCAAATCGAATGTCGAATATCGAATATCAAACTAAATCCAACATTCAAATCGAATGTCGAATATCGAATATCAAACTCAATCTCACATTCAAATTTTAAATGTCAAATATCGAATATCAAACTAAATCCAACATTCAAATCGAATGTCGAATATCGAATATCAAACTAAATCCAACATTCAAATCGAATGTCGAATATCGAATATCAAACTCAATCTCACATTCAAATTTTGAATGTCGAATATCGAATATCAAACTGAATCCAACATTCAAATCGAATGTCGAATATCGAATTTCAAACTGAATCCAACATTCAAATCGAATGTCGAATATCGAATATCAAACTAAATCCAACATTCAAATCGAATGTCGAATATCGAATATCAAACTCAATCTCACATTCAAATTTTGAATGTCGAATATCGAATATCAAACTGAATCCAACATTCAAATCGAATGTCGAATATCGAATTTCAAACTGATTCCAACATTCAAATCGAATGTGGAATATCGAATATCAAACTAAATCCAACATTCAAATCGAATGTCGAATATCGAATATCAAACTCAATCTCACATTCAAATCGAATGTCGATTATCGAATATCAAACTAAATCCAACATTCAAATCGAATGTCGAATATCGAATATCAAACTCAATCTCACATTCAAATTTTGAATGTCGAATATCGAATATCAAACTGAATCCAACATTCATATCGAATGTCGAATATCGAATATCAAACTGAATCCAACATTCAAATCGAATGTCGAATATCGAATATCAAACTCAATCCAACATTCAAATCGAATGTCGAATATCGAATATCAAACTGAATGCAACATTCAAATCGAATGTCGAATATCAAACTGAATCCAACATTCAAATCGAATGTCGAATATCGAATATCAAACTAAATCCAACATTCAAATCGAATGTCGAATATCGAATATCAAACTCAATCTCACATTCAAATTTTGAATGTCGAATATCGAATATCAAACTGAATCCAACATTCAAATCGAATGTCGAATATCGAATATCAAACTGAATCCAACATTCAAATTTTGAATGTCGAATATCGAATATCAAACTCAATCCAACATTCAAATCGAATGTCGAATATCGAATATCAAACTGAATCCAACATTCAAATCGAATGTCGAATATCAAACTGAATCCAACATTCAAATCGAATGTCGAATATCGAATATCAAACTAAATCCAACATTCAAATCGAATGTCGAATATCGAATATCAAACTCAATCTCACATTCAAATTTTGAATGTCAAATATCGAATATCAAACTAAATCCATCATTCAAATCGAATGTCGAATATCGAATATCAAACTAAATCCAACATTCAAATCGAATGTCGAATATCGAATATCAAACTAAATCCAACATTCAAATCGAATGTCGAATATCGAATATCAAACTCAATCTCACATTCAAATGTTCAATGTCGAATATCGAATATCAAACTAATTCCAACATTCAAGTCGAATGTCGAATATCGAATATCAAACAAATATCCAACATTTAAATCGAATGTCGAATATCAAATATCAAACTAAGTCCAACATTCAAATCGAATGTCGAATATCGAATATCAAACTCAATCTCACATTCAAATCGAATGTCGAATATCGAATATCAAACTAAATCCAACATTCAAATCGAATGTCGAATATCGAATATCAAACTGAATCCAACATTCAAATCGAATGTCGAATATCGAATATCAAACTGAATCTCACATTCAAATGTCGAATATCGAATATCAAACTAAATCCAACATTCAAATCGAATGTCAAATATCGAATATCAAACTAAATCCAACATTCAAATCGAATGTCGAATATCGAATATCAAAATCAATCTCACATTCAAATCGAATGTTGATTATCGAATATCAAACTAAATCCAACATTCAAATCGAATGTCGAATATCAAACTCAATCTCACATTCAAATCGAATGTCGAATATCAAATATCAAACTAAATCCAACATTCAAATCGAATGTCGAATATCGAATATCAAACTCAATCCAACATTCAAATCGAATGTCGAATATCGAATATCAAACTCAATCTCACATTCAAATTTTGAATGTCGAATATCGAATATCAAACTAAATCCAACATTCAAATCGAATGTCGAATATCGAATATCAAACTCAATCTCACATTCAAATTTTGAATGTCGAATATCGAATATCAAACTAAATCCAACATTCATATCGAATGTCGAATATCGAATATCAAACTGAATCCAACATTCAAATCGAATGTCGAATATCAAATATCAAACTTAGTCCAACATTCAAATCGAATGTCGAATATCGAATATCAAACTCAATCTCACATTCAAATCGAATGTCGAATATCGAATATCAAACTAAATCCAACATTCAAATCGAATGTCGAATATCGAATATCAAACTGAATCCAACATTCAAATCGAATGTCGAATATCGAATATCAAACTCAATCTCACATTCAAATGTCGAATATCGAATATCAAACTAAATCCAACATTCAAATCGAATCTCAAATATCGAATATCAAACTAAATCCAACATTCAAATCGAATGTCGAATATCGAATATCAAAATCAATCTCACATTCAAATCGAATGTTGATTATCGAATATCAAACTAAATCCAACATTCAAATCGAATGTCGAATATCAAACTCAATCTCACATTCAAATCGAATGTCGAATATCGAATATCAAACTAAATCCAACATTCAAATCGAATGTCGAATATCAAACTCAATCCAACATTCAAATCGAATGTCGAATATCGAATATCAAACTCAATCTCACATTCAAATTTTGAATGTCGAATATCCAATATCAAACTAAATCCAACATTCAAATCGAATGTCGAATATCGAATATCAAACTCAATCTCACATTCAAATTTTGAATGTCGAATATTGAATATCAAACTAAATCCAACATTCATATCGAATGTCGAATATCGAATATCAAACTGAATCCAACATTCAAATCGAATATCGAATATCAAATATCAAACTAAGTCCAACATTCAAATCGAATGTCGAATATCGAATATCAAACTCAATCTCACATTCAAATCGATTGTCAAATATCGAATATCAAACTAAATCCAACATTCAAATCGAATGTCGAATATCGAATATCAAACTAAATCCAACATTCAAATCGAATGTCAAATATGGAATATCAAACTCAATCTCACATTCAAATTTTGAATGTCCAATATCGAATATCAAACTAAATCCAACATTCATATCGAATGTCGAATATCGAATATCAAACTGAATCCAACATTCAAATCGAATATCAAATATCAAACTAAGTCCAACATTCAAATCGAATGTCGAATATCGAATATCAAACTCAATCTCACATTCAAATCGATTGTCGAATATCGAATATCAAACTGAATCCAACATTCAAACCGAATGTCGAATATCGAATATCAAACTAAATCCAACATTCAAATCGAATGTCGAATATGGAATATCAAACTCAATCTCACATTCAAATTTTGAATGTCGAATATCAAATATCAAACTAAATCCAACATTCAAATCGAATATCGAATATCAAACTAAATCCAACATTCAAATCGAATGTCGAATATCGAATATCAAACTAAATCCAACATTCAAATCGAATGTCGAATATGGAATATCAAACTCAATCTCACATTCAAATTTTGAATGTCGAATATCGAATATCAAACTAAATCCAACATTCAAATCGAATGTCGAATATCGAATATCAAACTTAATCCAACATTCAAATCGAATGTCGAATATCGAATATCAAATTAAATCCAACATTCACATCGAATGTCGAATATCGAATATCAAACTGAATCCAACATTCAAATCGAATGTCGAATATCGAATATCAAACTAAATCCAACATTCAAATCGAATGTCGAATATCGAATATCAAACTCAATCTCACATTCAAATCCAATGTCGAATATCAAGCTGAATCCAACATTCAAATCGAATGTCGAATATCGAATATCAAACTAAATCCAACATTAAAATCGAATGTCGAATATCAAACTCAATCTGACATTCAAATTTTGAATGTCGAATATCGAATATCAAACTAAATCCAACATTCAAATCGAATGTCGAATATCGAATATCAAACTAAACCCAACATTCAAATTTTGAATGTCGAATATCGAATATCAAACTGAATCCAACATTCAAATTTTAAATATCGAATATCAAACTGAATTCAACATTCAGTCAGTTAATGTACTCATTCACGGGTGCTGTAGCATCTACAATCAACTCCTGACTATGACAAATTTTGAGAAATTGCAAGGCCGTAGGTCGTTGACTAGACATGTAGTTTGACCCATTGCATGATTGTCATACGGGTACATGTACATTTGTACCACACAGATACAGCACGCTGATCGGGCGGATAATGTATGATTTTAGATGGTATTTTGGGCCCAAAATTGATTGTAGGCTCTTAAGAAATCGTAGAGACCCCGCGCAGCTACCGAAAGGTCGCCGCGTGAAGCCTGTGCAGTGTCTGTAAAATCACACAGATTCCTGCGGCAACCCCATCGTGACCGCAACTTAACAATGTGACCGCCTTACAATCGGTCAACATTTTCAGACAAGGCTGCACATCCTCGCAGTCTTGCCAGAGTCTTCGCTATTTGCACACACACAACATATATACAATGATAAAAAGTCAGAATTTTTTTAAACCTGTAGTCCAACTATGTTGCCGTGCATGCTTGTTGGAATAATACAATACGATGCGATCTAGTACCAAAAAAAACGTGTGCCGCCCCATCACATTGCGGGCCGGAAAAGGTCATATTATTTGATTTTTTTCTGATTTTGTTTTATCTCGTACGGACAAGATATTATTTTGATTTCTTGCTACTCTCTGTAGCTGAGCAGGCTGGTTTGAGGTTAACCAGGTCAAAACTCCAGAATTTTGATTTCTTGCCACTCTCTATAACTGATCTGGTTGGTTTGTGGCTTAACGGATCAAACCCCCAAATGGTATTCCTTAATACTCCCTGTAGCTGGGCTGACTGAATTGGAGTTTATCGGCCAAAGTCCCAGATTTTTACTACTCTGTAGATAATCCACAGATTTTTCATTTCTCACTTCTGTTTTTAGATGAGCTGGGCCGCGTAGCGCAGTCGGCGACGCGTCTGGCTGCAGATGCGTGTCTGACTTCAAATCCAGGGATCGATCCCGGTCCGGTCCCATACTTTCGTTGTGAGACACGCACCTGTAGCCAGACACGTTACCGACTGCCTACGCGGCCCGATAGGAAGATTTGTGCCTTCAGCAACTTTTGTGCCAGCAATAATTTTAGTGCCTGCAGCAGATTTTGTGCTAGCAGGAATTTTTGTGCCAGCAGCCATTTTTGTGCTGGCAGCAATTTTTGTGCTAGCAGGAATATTTGTGTTTTGTTTGTTTTGCTGCTTTACGTCCCCAAGTCAACAACTATGGCCATGGCGAGACGGTCAGCTCACCTAATCACATATCTCCTGGGGAATTTTGAAGAAGCGGGTAACCAGTACTTCATCATCGGAGCGAGAGTGCTTGACTCGAGACCGAGGGGCCGCGGGTTCGAGCCTCACCGGCGGCATTGCATTGTGCCCTTAAGCAAGACGCATTAATCTTAGCTTAGTACTGGTTCAACCCAGGAAGACTTGTCCCTATATAACTGAAAGATTGTTGATGGGACGTAATGAATCAAATCAAACCAGTACTTCAAGCGCATACTTTCGCTAATAACTGATAACTACTTCGTTTGAGTGATTCAGCTGAAGGGAGGAATATGACCGTAGAATTTATTTCATGATCAATCTCCATGAAAGTATGAGACCGGGCTGTGATCAAACTCGGGACACCAGGATCTGCAGTCAGACACGCATCTGTAGCCAGACACGTTACCGACTGCCTACGCGGAATATTTGAACCGTGACATGTGATTTCCAACAATGTGCCATTTTGACAAGTGTAGACTCAGACGAACCTGTGCAGCCTCCTGTTAAGCTTAGAAACACCAAATTAAGTTCGATCAGTAGCTTAACACTCATATAATAATTAAGCGACAAGCAAAGGCTCTGATCAGTCTGCGCGTATGCGCAGGCTGGACTGAGCCTTTGCTGGTCGCACATACCACATTGTTGGAAATCTCATGTCACGGCTCATTTGTGACTGCATGATTTTTTGTGCCAGCAGCACATTTTGTGCTGGGAGCAAATTTTGTGGTAGCAGGAATTTTTGTGCCAGCAGCAAATTTTGTGCTGGCAGCAAATTTTTGTGCCAGCAGCAAATTTTGTGCTAGCAGAAATTTTTGTGCCAGCAGCAATTCTTTTGCTAGCAAAATATTTTGTGCCAGCAGCAATTTTTGTGCTAGCAGAAATTTTTGTGCCAGCAGAAATATTTGTGGTAGCAGGAATTTTCGTGCCAGCAGCAATTTTTTGCTGGTAGCAAATTTTGTGCTAGCAGGAATTTTTGTGCCAGCAGCAAATTTTATGCTGGCAGCAATTTTTGTGCTAGCAAGAATACTTGTGTTTTGTTTATTTTGCTGCTTTACGTCCCCAAGTCAACAACTATGGCCATAGCGAATCGGTCACTCACCAAATCACATCTCTCCTGGGGAATCTTGAAGAAGCGGGTAACCATTACGCATCTGTAGCCAGACACGTTACCGACTGCCTACGCGGCCCGGTATTGAGGAATATTTGAACCGTGACATGTGATTTCCAACAATGTGCCATTTTGACAAGTGTAGACTCAAACGAACCTGTGCAGCCTCCTGTTAAGCTTTGAAGCACCAAATTAAGTTCGATCAGTAGCTTAACACTCATATAATAATTAAGCGACAAGCAAAGGCTCTGATCTGTTTGCGCGTATGCGCAGGATGGTCTGAGCCTTTGCTGGTCGCACATACCACATTGTTGGAAATCTCATGTCACGGCTCAATTTTGTCCCTGCAGCAAATTTTGTGCTAGCAGAAATTTTAGTGCTGGGAGCAAATTTTGTGATGGCGGGATTTTTTGTGCCAGCAACAAATTTTGTGCTGGCAGCAAATTTTGTGCTAGCAGAAATTTTTGTGCCAGCAGCAATTTTGTGCTGGCAGCATTTTCTTTGCTAGCAGAATTTTTGTGCCAGCAGCAAAGTTTGTGCTAGCATGAATTTTTGTGTCAGCAGTATTTTTTTTTTGATGGCAGCAATTTTTTTGCTAGAAGAAATTTTTGTGCCAGCAGCAAATTTTGTGCTAGCAGGAATTTTTGTGCCAGCGGCAATTTTTGTGCCAGCAGCAAATTTTTTGCTGGCAGCAATTTTTTTGCTATCAGAGATTTTTGTGCCAGCAGCAAATTTTGTGCTAGCAGAAAATTTTTTGCCAGCAGCAAATTTTGTGCCAGCAGCAATTTTTTTGCTAGCAGAAATTTTTGTGCCAGCAGCAAATTTTGTGCTAACTTGACCGGTTTTTTTTCTGCTGTAAAATTGCTGCCAACTTTACCGTTTTTCGCTGCAGCAAAATTGCTGCTAACTTGACCGTTTTTGCTGCAATAAAATTGCTACCAACTTTACCGTTTTTTACTGTTGCTGCTTACTTGACCGTTTTTTGCTGCAGCAAAATTGCTGCCAACTTAACCGTTTTTCGCTGCAGCAATATCGCTGCTTACTTTACCGACGTTCATACAATATAAATGCGTATGCCCTATAGAGCAAAAAGCTTTGAGGCGAGACTGTATAATAGTGGTTTTAGGCGTTTACTTACATTTACTATGATATGTTGACGCACAACTGGCTCATTTTACGCGTTACGCATCAACCTTTTTGAAATATAATGGTCCAAAGGTCATTACTCAGAGGTCATGGTACATCTGTAGCCCGTTGCCATCTACGGTGCCTGGAAAATCTTACGGAAAGTCGTGGACAAATAAATCGTACGGTGCTCAGGCAAATGTAATCTATGCGTTATTAATGCCACCAGGCCTACTTTTTAACATCTGAGAGAGGAAATTCTTATTCATTAATAGATGTACGTAAGGAGACACACTTTTCTTGCCGACATGTCACAGTATTTGAGAGTCTCCACTGTTGTCGCAGCTAACAATGTCTAGATAACCAGATGGTAAAGTGTCTCCATTTGCAAAGTAGTACATGTAGCCTATAATGGTGGCCATATTTAGGAGAAACGTTTTAATGGAAGATACATATGTAAGTAAATCCAGAAAATACAATCGGAATCTGAATTCTCATCTACTTCTCAGCCAGCATTCAATACCGGGCCACCCTCGACCCGCTAGCGAAACGCCATTGGATCGGGCCACCATCGTCCCACTAGCAAAGCGCCATTTGTATGGCGTTTCGCTAGCGGGCCGAAGGTGGCACGTTTACAGATGTTTACTGGATTGTGTGTGTTTGTACACGCATAGAAGGCTCTGGTGAGCCTGCGTATTAGTCATGTGATAAGTAGAAAAATACTCAAATGGTATATTAAAGCTACATGTACATGTAAAGAAGGTACATGTAATAATGTCTGGAGAAATTTCCGCAAATGTTTGTTTGGTTTGAGCCCAATCGAAGGGGAGTTTCTTACGTAAGTTTGGGGTAGGTTATGAGTTCAAGCCCACATCTGGCCACAAAGTTTTGCAGAGACTGTTCTCGCCATAATGCTGATCCAAAAGCTTCTGACAAATAGATGTATACACCATATTTTGTCTCTTTGGTCAACCTTTATTTTAGATTTTTTTCCAGATACGATATATACTGACGTCAACTAAAATGAATCAAGACAGTTCACCGACAAGACAGTTTACAGACACACATTTGAAGACAGTTCACCGACAAGACAGTTCACAGACACACATTTGAAGACAGTTAACCGACAGAATTAAAGACAGTTCACCGACAGAATTGAAGACAGTTCACCGACAAATTTTATATTGTATTTATAATGAATGTCACATGTTTTACTATCATTTGGGATACTATTAAACACATGACTAATATAAAATTATTGGAGTTGAATGATTTCTGTGGCACTTTGATCTTTTTATTAGACATATATATGCCTAATGCATATAAAAAGATCATTACATTATCTGTATATACTGGATTGGTCCTAGTTGAAAAGAAAACAACAATAGTTTAGCTTCATGTAACATCAAAAGATCTGCCTATTATTTGTTAATCAAGCAAACAAAAATCGCCTTGTTAACCAACAATAATTGCAAAGTCCATGATCCCACTGATGCGGCACAGCAGAAACATAAATGTACATTAGTGGGAAGAAATAGTTCTGTCTATCCATACAATTTTTGCTCCCGTTCAGAAAGTAAAAATCGCTCTCACAAAATTTAAATTCTATAAAAAGGTCCAAGGCTTTGTCGAGACTCTGCGAATAATGTCATTTCAAAATGACTGGTATACCTTGCACAGTCGAGGTCCGAGTAAAGGTACCATCATTTCAAAAAGTCACACTTTTTAATGTGATATAAACTTTTCATCAGATACGTTATCCATTTATATTTTAATTAGTTAGAAGATGTTTATAACAGCTGTGATATAAGATGAAAAGAATCAAAAGTATTTTTTGACAATTGAACACTCCATTTCTCTTCTACGTTAACATGAAGACAGCCACGGTCAACAACTTAATCAAAGGATTTTTAGCTTAACCATGCAGTTTGCATACTCACTTTGAATTGCTCTGTACGCTTTATTATCTGCGGCATAGCAGTGCAATTTTTAGGGATTCTTTATTTTGAATTGGCGTCACTGTTCTGCTAAAAAAAATCAAAAGAAATCTTAAAAAATGCCATTTAAATGACCTATAAAGATTCACGTTAAAATCAGAGGTGGATACCAAATTAGTAAAAAAATATCGTTAGGAAATGGGCTTATCAAGTTGCATGGTGTTTTGTCAAGCATATTAACATAAAATACAACACATACAATGATTTTAGTATTTGCAGCTGATTATTTCCGAAAATTTCGGAAAATTCGGAAAATTATCAATTTTTAAAAATTCATAAAAATCTGTCATAAGCAAAATGTCAAGTGTTTGGTGTTTTTTCAAGTCGACTAGGTAGGTTTGCAATTACCTGTACTTGAATTTGATAAAAACTGCACTCAAAACGCTTATTTTCTTCAAAAAATTGAATTTTGCATTTTTGAACCCAAAAATCGTGAAGTGATAGAAAACTCTCCCAAAACACCGCTTAACTTTAGTCCATTACAATGCACATATTTGGGCGAAAATTCATTTCAATATCACTAGGGCTTAGTCAGAAAAAAGAAATTGAAAAGTGGCTACTTAGAACTTCGGTTCAGTGTATACTGGCAGCAATTGCCATTGTTCTCTACCAAATGTATCTACTTTTGTTTTTACTTCAAATCACAAATGATCCATAATTCCTCAAAATTAACAGTTATTTTCCAGCCATAGGTCAGTTACATATCCCTCTAGTGCCCACTGTATCATATATGATACATAGATTTTACAAAGCCATAATATTCTAAATTGAGTTTAATTTTATACATTTCCCAATGTATCTATTCATAAATGTTGCAGTATTCATGGAAATGTTTTGTATTCAGCTTTGATATGTTTCAATTGACCTCTATCTTCCTTTAAAAATGGCCACCTTCATTAACACCTCATTGTCAGTTTTAGAGGTCATGACCTTTGGCTCAAAAGACATAAACATGATGTATATATTGTACAAAAATAATGTAGAAATACTTATTAAACCTTAAAGACTAAAACCTTATGAAAATCGGTCATTTTCTTATAGTGATATTTTCAGATATTGTGTGTAAAGTTTGGTGTATCATATATGATACAACGGGCATTAATTTTTCTGTATCATATATGATACATTGGGTAACAAGTAAAACATGTATTAACCACATTTAATTCCATAACGTGTCTCAATTGTTTCACAAATTTAGATTAAATGAATACCTACTACTCTTTAAACATGCCTATAGAAAATATTTAAAGCAGTATTATCCATATATTTACATTCTAACAATCATTTGCCAATATTTAATTATGTATCATATATGCTACATTGGGCATTTCAGGAATGGCATCAATTTATTTTGGAATGGATAATATACAGCAGCTTTTTTGAACAAAGTGTGCTATTAGATAGCTTTTGTGTGATGTAGAAAGTGATTTTAGCTTCTGAGATGAGTTAAATAAAACAACTCCCGTTATATTTATTTAGTAGTAGCTTTGCATTCTTATCTATGAAGTGTTTTTGAATTTAATGTTCATCTATACACAAATAAGGTGATATACTGCTCCAAAGCATGCCATATGTGCTGTTTTATTCAAATGTTAAATAGTGAACACTGTAGACCTCAGGCTTGATCAAGTGCTCTATTTTGTTAAATCTGATCGGGGTCAATGTTGTTCTTCCAAGCCGTATATATGAGGATAAAATATTTTAGTATGAAAATACTATATAACTAATGACTTGCCCAGTAAATAAGCATAAGAGAATATGTAGACAATGATCAGATGCCACATCCTATGTCTTAAAATCCCTTTTTTACCTCATGTTTAGCCCATATGGTGGGGGTGGTGGTCATTAGGCATCTTGGGCTATGTTTACTATCCATATTTTCCTTGTTACTAGTTATTTTTTCAAGTCTGAAATGCTCTTTGACTAATATTTGTCTTTTGAATAAGATTACATAGCTTTATGCCCAATATTTATCTAATATAAGCAAAACTGTATTAAATTTATGACATTTTTGATTTGATAAGAATTTTACCTTGCTTCTGATCACATTTTCTTATACTGCTGTTCTACATAATGTTGAATTAAAACTAAGTTTAAAGTTAACATATATTTTTTGATAATGTTTTGATATTACTGAGGCAAAACACATATCATAATGGTATGTATCATATATGATACATTACAACTTAATGCCCAATGTATCATATATGATACATGCTATAAAATCATATCCGCGACATAAATTATCAAAACAAATACGATTTTGTGGTTTTATTCATGACAGGAACCAAATACTTTCAAATAATAATTTTCCCACCACTAAAAAGGGGTTTGGGCACTAGAGGGATATAAAGCACATGTGTCGGTGAACTGTCTTAAAAAGTGTCGGTGACCTGTCTTCAATTCTCTAAGTGACATGTCTTCAAAAACGTGTCGGTGAATTGTCTTGTTGGTGAACTGTCTTGTTCCCAACTAAAACGCCTCACTCATAATTACTGTTTTTTAGAATGAACAACAACGAACTGCTTATTTGTGTTGAGGCTGGGCGATGTTGGAAAATGACTTTAACTTGGTATGAAGGTGACGCGTTTTCAAATTGTTAGAGGTTGCTAGTTCGATACTCTCTGTCACCGTGAAGTGGTCCAGTAGCCAGTTATAGGGATGTTATAGAGAGTTACATGTATATGCAACGTTCCGATGCGCAGCTTCGGGAATTTCGAGTGAAGACCATGGGGAGGTAGGTTTGGGTGTCCTGCCTACTGCCTACTAGGTGTACCCCATTGGATTTGCGCTTTAAGGGCTTAGAAATGACAATGTAGTGGGACCTGTTAACCAGTTATGGGGATACTATAGAGTTATATGCAAAGTTCAGGTGCGCAGCCTCGGATAATTCGTAGTTAAGTCCATGGGGAGGTTAGTCTGGGTGTCCTGCCTACTGCCTACTATTGGTGCCCCCGTTGGGAGTTGGCTTAAAGGGCTTAGAAATGGCGATGTAGTGGGGCCTGGTTGGATGCAGATACTATAGAGTTATATGCAAAGTTCAGGTGCGCATCGTCTGAAATTTCGAGCATACAGGAGGTTGTGAACCCCATAGGGAGTTAGGCCTGTGTATATCATTCTACGCGGATACTCAACATGCTTAAGAGGGCTATATGCACAGTTCAGTCGCGCAGCCTCAATACATGTACATCGCCATTTCTAAGCCCTTAAAGCCCAACCCAGCGGAGGTACACCTAGTAGGAAGGGCACAAAGGCATATCATCCCATGGGCTTCACTACCTCATGTATGCTCTAAACTCCTTGAACTTTGCATATAACTCGTTACAGTATATCCATCATATAGCCAAACTACATAGTACATCGCAATTTCTATAGGCATTCTATGCATCTATGCCCTTAAAGCCCAAGCCAACGGGGGTATACCTAGTAGGCCGAACACCCATGCCTACCTCCCTATGGGCTTCACTGTATCCTGCATGCTTGAATATTTCGAGGATACGCACCTGAACTTTGCATATAACTCACTAGAGTATCTCCATTACTGGTTACCGGGCCCCACAGCATCGCCATTTTATTTGATTTTTGTGTTTGATATAAATTTGGAGTGTGCAGCCTGCAAATAAGTTATTCAATACCAAGATTTATTTGCGTTCAGAATTACCCCCACCCCCATCCCACACACCTTTAAATGTAATATATAAGATTTTCTTCAATTCTACAGTTGCAACGTCTTTTTCTTCCTGTGATTGAATAAACTAACACATTAAAATTATCCATGACATGACGAACCAACAAAATAAGTGTGCGCCCACCGAAGACTCCGATCAGAAATAGTATCCGCCCAGTCTGATCAGAGTCTTTGCTGTGCGCTCAGCGAGTAACTAAGGACCTAACTTTTCTTCATGTGAAGACTAGGCTGATTAGATCTGAGTCCTCTCGTAGCGTACGGCGACATTGTTGGTTGTCTCATGTCGTGGCTCATTAATCGAGTTTCACTTTTGATCTGTTTTGTGATTTTTTTTAAAAAATCAGCCCTGCGACGTTTCGCATGCTGTACATATAAAAAAAACAATTTAACATTATGATACCACCCCAGGGGTTTGGAGAAACGGGGGGGGGGAAATTAACGAAACAAGGAAACAAATGCTAAATTTATTTTTAGGGGGACATGGGAATAAAGAAGAATATGGGGAACAGTGGATATAAGAAATTATGGAGGGTTGTGGGGGTAAAGACGAACAATCCAATTTATTTAAGGGGAACAACGACACTGGTTCCATAATAGTCTTAATCAGTTTGCAAAGTAAGCCGACCCGTTCCGTTGACAAAGTGTTTGTCTGCAGGTCCAGAGATCACAACTCCGAATCTATGGTCATTAATCCCCCGCCGCAAAGCTGAGAGTGGATTATAGGAATGCCCTTTGCCTGTCCGTCAGTCCGTCCGTCCGTCTGTCCGAACGTAGCACTTTCTTTTCCGCTCCATACCGCTTGAAAAAAAGATTTTCATTAACATTCAACTCAGTGAGACGGTGTACTGAAGCTATGACAGCTAAAGGTCATTGGATTTAGCCTTGAATTTTATGTCCGCTCCATATCACTTGAACACTTTGAAAGATTTGCATTAAACTTTGGTCAAATGTTCATCTCTGGGAGATGGTGTGCAGAACCTATGGCTCAGTTACAAAGACTCAATGTCAAGGCCACAAATGAAGGTCATGTGATTAATCCTTGAATTTCCTGTCCGCTCCATTTCTCCTTTACCCAAAAACTTTTCTTTACACTTTGGTCAGATATTGATCATCGTCCCGACATAACTGAAAACTAGTTCACTGGGACGTAAGTAATCAATTCTAGCAACATGACTTGCGAATCGAAGAGATAAGTTTCAGAATACTGAGTAGTAAGTGAGTATGATCAGGAAATACCACAATCACAAACTGCAGACAAACCCATGGCACCGCGAGGAAGAGCCACACAACAATCACGAGACACCAGGAAGACAAACCAAGCAAAGCAACCAGCTCTCTCTTCCCCATCAAGATGATTGCAAAACCAGAATGGACATAATGTAACGTGCAACAAAACATAGAACAATTACAGAATCCCACAATGGGAGTAACAATCAACAACGAATCAACAACAAGAGAACCACCGCCTTAGAACGGACAGCAGCCTAAGCCACCGGGTACCAAATTTTCGCCCTAAATTCTGCTGTTGTTGAAGAACAATAAATAATCAGCTCGCATGGAAGCCTTCTTACTATTGCACTGTATCATCATAGAGAAACACTTTAATCAAATTAACACACTATGATGAAACAAAGAAAAGGGCTCACGACTCACAGATAGTCAGAGAGCTAAAGAAAACCTCAACTTAAGCCACAATGGGCCCAGCTACAGATAAGCATCATGCACCAACCCACCGATTAAAGCCTGGCTTTTAAAGTGTGCCCTATAATCCAGAGAGAAAACAACGTAAATCACCATCCATGACGCATTGAGGGACAATGTTTTACAAAAGGCACAATGTAGCAGTCTATTCAAAATTTGGATGTAGGATTGAGTTTGATAATAAGTACTCGAGATATTTCTATTTGAGATTTAAGATCTAAATGTTTGATTCAGTTTGATATATTCGAGGTTCGATATAAAAAAAAATCAAAAGTTGGATTGAGTTTGATATTCGATATTCGACATTCAAAATTTGAATGTGAGAATGAGTTTGATATTCGATATTCAACATTCGATTTGAATGTTGGATTTAATTTGATATTCGATATTCGACATTCGATTTGAATGTTGGATTTTGTTTGATATTCGATATTCGACATTCGATTTGAATGTTGGATTTAGTTTGATATTCGATATTCGACATTCAAAATTTGAATGTGAGATTGAGTTTGATATTCGATATTCGACATTCGATTTGAATGTGAGATTGAGTTTGATATTCGATATTCGACATTCGATTTGAATGTTGGATTTAGTTTGATATTCGATATTCAACATTTAAAATTTGAATGTGAGATTGAGTTTGATATTCGATATTCGACATTCAATTTGAATGTTGGATTTAGTTTGATATTCGATATTCGACATTCGATTTGAATGTTGGATTTAGTTTGATATTCTATATTCGACATTCAAAATTTGAATGTGAGATTGAGTTTGATATTCGATATTCGACATTGGATTTGAATGTTGGATTTAGTTTGATATTCGATATTCGACATTCGATTTGAATGTTGGATTTAGTTTGATATTCGATATTCGACATTCGATTTGAATGCTGGATTCAGTTTGATATTCGATATTCGACATTCAATTTGAATGTTGGATTCAGTTTGATATTCGATATTCGACATTCGATTTAAATGTTGGATTCATTTTGATATTCGATATTCGACATTCGATTTGAATGTTGGATTCAGCTTGATATTCGATATTCGACATTCAAAATTTGAATGTGAGATTGAGTTTGATATTCGATATTCGACATTCGATTTGAATGTTGGATTTAGTTTGATATTCGATATTCGACATTCGATTTGAATGTTGGATTTAGTTTGATATTCGATATTCGACATTCAAAATTTGAATGTGAGATTGAGTTTGATATTCGATATTCGACATTTGATTTGAAAGTTGGATTTAGTTTGATATTCGATATTCGACATTCAAAATTTGAATGTGAGATTGAGTTTGATATTCGATATTCGACATTCGATTTGAATGTTGGATTTAGTTTGATATTCGATATTCGACATTCAAAATTTGAATGTGAGATTGAGTTTGATATTCGATATTCGACATTCGATTTGAATGTTGGATTTAGTTTGATATTCGATATTCGACGTTCGATTTGAATGTTGGATTTAGTTTGACATTCGATATTCAACATTCAAAATTTGAATGTGAGATTGAGTTTGATATTCGATATTCGACGTTCGATTTGAATGTTGGATTCAGTTTGATATTCGATATTCGACATTCAAAATTTGAATGTGAGATTGAGTTTGATATTCGATATTCGACATTCGATTTGAATGTTGGATTCAGTTTGATATTCGATATTCGACATTCCATTTGAATGTTGGATTTAGTTTGATATTCGATATTCGACATTCAAAATTTGAATGTGAGATTGAGTTTGATATATTTGATATTCGACATTCGATTTGAATGTTGGATTTAGTTTGATATTCGATATTCGACATTCAAAATTTGAATGTGAGATTGAGTTTGATATTCGATATTCGACATTTGATTTGAAAGTTGGATTTAGTTTGATATTCGATATTCGACATTCAAAATTTGAATGTGAGATTGAGTTTGATATTCGATATTCGACATTCGATTTGAATGTTGGATTTAGTTTGATATTCGATATTCGACATTCAAAATTTGAATGTGAGATTGAATTTGATATTCGATATTCGACATTCGATTTGAATGTTGGGTTTTAGTTTGATATTCGATATTCGACATTCAAAATTTGAATGTGAGATTGAGTTTGATATTCGACATCGATTTGAATGTTGGATTTAGTTTGATATTCGATATTCGACGTTCGATTTGAATGTTGGATTTAGTTTGATATTCGATATTCGACATTCAAAATTTGAATGTGAGATTGAGTTTGATATTCGATATTCGACATTCGATTTGAATGTTGGATTTAGTTTGATATTCGATATTCGACATTCGATTTGAATGTTGGATTCAGTTTGATATTCGATATTCGACATTCGATTTGAATGTTGGATTTAGTTTGATATTCGATATTCGACATTCGATTTGAATGTTGGATTTAGTTTGATATTCGATATTCGACATTCAAAATTTGAATGTGAGATTGAGTTTGATATTCCACATTCGACATTCGATTTGAATATTGGATTTAGTTTGATATTCGATATTCGACATTCAAAATTTGAATGTGAGATTGAGTTCGATATTCGATATTCGACATTCGATTTGAATGTTGGATTTAGTTCGATATTCGACATTCAAAATTTGAATGTGAGATTGAGTTTGATATTCGATATTCGACATTCGATTTGAATGTTGGATTTAGTTTGATATTCGATATTCGACGTTCGATTTGAATGTTGGATTTAGTTTGATATTCGATATTCGACATTCAAAATTTGAATGTGAGATTGAGTTTGATATTCGATATTCGACATTCGAGTTGAATGTTGGATTTAGTTTGATATTCGATATTCGACATTCGATTTGAATGTTGGATTCAGTTTGATATTCGATATTCGACATTCAAAATTTGAATGTGAGATTGAGTTTGATATTCGATATTCGACATTCGATTTGAATGTTGGATTCAGTTTGATATTCGATATTCGACATTCGATTTGAATGTTAGATTTAGTTTGTTATTCGATATTCGACATTTAAAATTTGAATGTCGATTGAGTTTGATATTCGATATTCGACATTCGATTTGAATGTTGGATTTAGTTTGATATTCGATATTCGACATTCGATTTGAATGTTGGATTTAGTTTGATATTCGATATTCGACATTCAAAATTTGAATGTGAGATTGAGTTTGATATTCGATATTCGACATTGGATTTGAATGTTGGATTTAGTTTGATATTCGATATTCGACATTCGATTTGAATGTTGGATTTAGTTTGATATTCGATATTCGACATTCAAAATTTGAATGTGAGATTGAGTTTGATATATTTGATATTCGACATTCGATTTGAATGTTGGATTTAGTTTGATATTCGATATTCAACATTCGATTTGAATGTTGGATTTAGTTTGATATTCGATATTCGACATTCAAAATTTGAATGTGAGATTGAGTTTGATATTCGATATTCGACATTCGATTTGAATGTTGGACTTAGTTTGATATTCGATATTCGACATTCAAAATTTGAATGTTGAATGTTGAATATCGAACATCTAATCAAATTTTGATTGCTCGTAAAATTGTAAATATTTTCTTACCCATCGATTTTAACATATGTTTTGGGTGCTTGAGACGGTTCTTTTGAGTACCCACAACATATGTTTTGGTTGAGAAATAAGAAAATTAAATTTTCGGTATGCACTCTTAACTAAAGTCCTCCCAGAAGAAATACGTTAACCGCGGCATTTAACAGGGTCTGCAATGTTTACTAGATAGAACACAAACATAACTCAACAAACATCAACACATACATTCAATATTCAGAATAAAATATACAATTTGATTTATCAAAAGTGTAATACTTGATACTTCAAGGCCACGAGTTTTCGATAAACCTTATATGGAGGTATATTGCAATATTAGTCTAAAAAGGTACAATATTTTGGTACGAAAAGCATATCGCAATATATTGTGGTTACTATAAATAGAACAACAAGAAAGTGAAGGATTTGGTTTTATTTGATTTTCCATTCACAAGTCAGAGAAATGTCTTAAAAACTCATGGAAATAAAGTTTATTGGGAAAGAAATGTAGTTTTGTTACAAACATTGTGCAAATGTAAGTTTAAAATTTGCTGGCTGCTAACTGTTTACTGCCCTTATTCATCTGCCCATTTAATGTTTTCACTAATTTTCAATAATTTTTTGCATAAATAGAGCAAAGTTCTAAGTATTTTTAAGACAAGTAGTGCTTAGAATAATGACTAAATGTATTAAACTATATATTGTGGTAATATCGCAATATGTTCTTCATATATTGCAATATATCGCAATACTCTTTTGCCATACCGTTACAGTTTTAGTTTTCGATACTTATCGGAATGCTTCGGTAAGTCGCTGCTCACATACACAAAGTATTGATGTAGATGAAGGCTCAGACCTACAATTAGACTTCTGACTTTGCTGGATACGTCGGCATGGTCGTTTATAGAGGCATATGCGTATATGCGATACGCATCGACATCTCGTGCACTGGCCCAATTATGGACCAGCCCAAAAAAACACAAAAACACACACAATACCCCCAAAAATGAAAAGAAGAAGAAAAAAAAAACGAGTGAGTTTAAAGACTCGGATATGCCACAATCTCAGACCATAGACCGATGCATGGCACCCGAGGAACAGACGCTAGAAATAAACAAAGACAAACGCACACACGCCCGCCCGCCCGCCCGTCCGCACGCACGCACGCACACACACACACACACAGCAACATAAGCCCACCTTCCTCAGCGAGATGGATGCAAAAATAGAAGGACGCGAACAACCATATCTCAAAATCAGGACAAACAACAACAACGGAATCACCACCTTAGAAAGGATAGCAGCCGCAGCCACTGGGAGTGGCTTCACCACTTGAAGACCAGAAACCCCTAAACGGGTACATTGGCAAACCGTGAAGCGGCATTTCCCCAGGTTCTGCATTATTTGCTAAGACTAAAACGATATTTAGAGAAGTAAATTTGATATTTTTGTGACCCCTTAATACACGTTTATACAATGGGCCATTGTAACATAACTGTTTCAAAAATTCCATTGGTCCTGAAACAGCCCCTTAGTTAAGACTGCGTACCAAAAAAAACAACTTATTTCTCAACCAAAACATATGTTGTTGGTACTCAAAAGAACCGTCTCAATGAGACGGTTTTTTTTAGCACTCAAAACATATGTTAAAGCTGATGGGTAAGAAAATATTTACAGTTTTACGCTAAAAATTATGTTTATCAAATATAAACATGTGGTCCTAAAAGGGGTAAGGAGGCATCCGACCTTATAAGCGCTTTATGTGCATAACTTAATTTTAATTATAATCCATAGCCTCGTTTGAAAACAGTGTAGGCCCACTGCCATTGGTACTCTCCATAAAAATCCACTGCCATTGGTACTCTGGAAGTCACTGCCTTTTTTTAGCTCACCTGAGCCATGGGCTCAAGAACAGCTTTTGTGATCCTCTGATGTCCGTCCGTCAGTCAGTCAATTTGAATTTCACCAAATTCACAGGAATGATCATTGGGTGGTCCTCCTACAAGCTGTTCAAAGATTTTTTTATTCCATGCAGAATTCTGGTTGCCATGGCAACCATAAGGAAACACTTTAAAATATCTTCTTGTCCGAAACTAAAAGGCATAGAGCACTTGAAGTTTGTTATTTTGCATCTATTAAATGTCACATGTTTTTCACAGGCTTATATAGGGAAAACATATTCTTTTCGGAAACCACAAGGCCTAGATTATTGGTATGTAGCAGCTTAACAAGTTTGTACAAAGTATACCCCTGGGACCAAAAATGGCAGTAGTAATGGGGGGCACTATGGCATAGGCCCAACCAGAATTTCCCCTAAAATAAACTAAGTTATTCACAGCTAGTCTCTCAAGCTTACCAGGGGTGGCATCCATGGCACAAATTTTTTAGCCTGAAAAATTCTAAGTTCTTTTCAGGCTTAAAAAAAATTTGTGCCATAGTGCCCCCCATAGTAGTAATGGGGGGGCACTATGGCACAAATGCCCCCCATTACTACTAATGGCCCAAAGGGAAAATATGAAAAAATCTTGTCTGGAACTGCAAGGCCTTGTTATCTTCTAGTAGACCTCTATCAAGTTTTTTTTTTCAAATTAAGCCCCTGGGGCTAAAACGGTAGTCACATGTTTGACATAGGCTTATATGGTAAAATCATTAATTTCTTCTCTGAAACCACAAGACCTAGAGTCTTGATATTTGGTTTATAGTTTCATCTTCATCCCCTTTCTAACAAAATTTAAATCCAATGACCCCCCCCCCTTGAAACCTCATGAAATAAAACCTGACACCCCCAACACACACATTTAACATCATATTGTCAAAGTGCAATATTGTGTTTTCATAATCCTGTAAGTCATATATATGGTACTTTTATTCATGTATTGGCCTACATGAATATCTGAGCTTCAATTCTTGACAAGTTTTCACCACAATTGAAACATAAAGAATCTTTTATATTTGAGACTGTTTGTATTAATCCCTTAATTTCCAGTCAACAATTTTTCAGTTAATTCTGAATGGGCCTTCCTGAGTTGAACCATTACAAAGCTGCAGTTAATAGGCTCACAAGTGCCATTCCACAAAAAGTAGGGAAAGAGTATAGGGATAAAAGTTTTGAAGAAAAAAATCATGAGCGGAGGAGTGATTTTGGGTGTAAAACAGTAGGGTTAGAAGGGCTTCTTCAAATACAGAATTCATAAAAAGAGTAATTAATAAGGCTATCAACTGCCCTTACACAAAAAAGTACAGATAAAACTTTTGAAAAACCAGTGATATGAAAAGCAGGAATTATTTCACCTGTCTGCTCTGTAAAATATATAACAATTAATTTCTAAGCTTCGAGCGAGCGAAGCGAGCGAGAAAAATTTTCTGTCATTTTATCGCGTAAATGCCAATTTAGAGAGAAAAGTTGGGATAGAAGAACATTTTCAAGAAACAGTAGGGAAATGTAGAAAGGCAAGAAAAAAGAGAAAAAATAGGAAAATAGGACCTTTCTTAAAGCCTGATTAATAAATTTTCTATCAAATTCAGCATGATTATAACAATAAAAAAAACATCAAAATAGAATCACTTTTGCACTTGCAAAATTAACAGATGAGAAATTTATCTAAATATAAGAGATTAATTCATAAAACACGAGCGAGCGAAGCGAGAACGGAAATTTTTTAAATTATTTTATTGGAACAATTTAAAAAGGACCCCCCTGCTGGCAATTCAAAGTCAATGGCGACCCCCCCCCCCCCCACCTACTAGCCACATGGAAATTCACATGAACCCCCCTACTTTTTAGCCCCCCCCCCCCCCAACTCGACACTTAAATAATGAGCGGTCGCTTAGCTATGATTCCCAGTGCCTGTAGATAGGCACAACGGTGTCAAAACTTTCACACCACCCCTAGACCCCTTAGGCGAGTCAACGGTCAAATATTTAAATTTCCCAAAAACTAAGTTGTTAATATATTAACCGAAATGAAGAACAATATGTATGAACATATTAACAGAATATAAGTTTGAAGGACACGATCTGATCCCATGGGTGGACCTATGGGGTTGGTCGATTTTTCAGAGCATGACCATGTTGCATATCAAATTAAAGGGAATGAAGCATGCACTGATATGCTAGCAAATATTTGCCCTTACACACACCCTCGACCCCTGGGGTAGGTTCAAACGGTCATTTTTTTCTTTTCTTTTCTGAAATTAGTCATGTTGCATATCAAATATTCTGCATTTTTACACACGCTCGATCTCTGGGCCAAAAGGTCAAAACCCTGACCTGGGTAAAAAGGTATTGAGATTGTGCAGATATTGTGCAGATTAGTAAATTTTGACTGGACTTAGCATGCCGACACTTAAAAGCACTGGCTGCACTACGTAACTGTGATCTGAGTGATACCCAAGATGGACTTACGTGTTGAAGAAATATAGGATCTTACATGAGTGCTCATGTTTTATTGAATTTATTAAACGAGTTGGAAAAAAGAGATAAAATGCGAGGCTTGCCGAGCATTTTATCTCTTTTTCGCAACGAGTTTAATAAATTCAATAAGACAAGAGCACGAATGTTAGATTCTATTTATCATATGACAAATACTTTGAAATCTCATTTCTGGCGTAAAAACGTTATACTTTTGTCATTATGTACACAACGTTGTTATTGACGTCATAACGTTTCCCGTAAATCTATAAACCACTAGTGGTTTACAGATTTTATTGCATGGCGTTATTTCACTCCCAGACGCGACGTCATATGATAATGGGATTTATATTTTGTGATAAACACTTCATCTTATGAGTTAAGACTCAGGTGAGCGATCCAGGGCCCTAGGATCTGTGGTCATATACAACGTGAATATTTTGAATATAGCATATCAACACATACAAAGTTTTGAGTTTCTAAACAACAGGGCAGTATGGCTCCACGTGCACATTATACAACACTTTCAAGAATGAGATGACAACTTATTTAAAAGAGTATGTATAAATATTAAAAGGCATCTTATTGATATGCTGTGCTGTTACACTCGTGGAAATGTAAAACATATCAAATCCTTTCCAAAATTGTTTAAAAGGGTATGATTGTGATGCTGTGCTGTTACACTCGCGGAAATGTACAAAATATAAAACCTGTGCAAAATTGCACAAATTGCACAGGTTTGGTAGTTTGTACATTTCAAGCGGTTATACACCTTTAAGTCTCCGCCTACACCTAGGCCTAAGTGTGCTACTATAACATCACAATGTATGCAATTTTGGAATGTGTCATGTTTGTTTTGTTAAAGATAATCATTGCAAAACAGGATAGGGGTCACACAAAAAAGTCATAAATTGGTACATAGTAGTTATGATTAGCAAAATATTCACACATGCCTTGCTAGTCTATGATATTGCAGTTTTAATTTAATTCTTTTAATGCTACATTTCTAAGATGGCTGTTTCAGTTGATGATATCCACTAATTTACCCTAAACCAATAAAATGTTTGCTCAGCTGAGGAAACAAATAATCCCTGACCAGGATCGGACTTAGAACCGCTCATCTTTCTTATCTTTATACCACCCTTACCAACTTTAGCACGAAATATCTCGTGATGTGCATTGTCTACACTGATGTAGGTGGTATAAAATAGTTATACCATGTTTGTTTACATGTACGTAAGATAATCCACTCGCTAAAGCTCGTGGATTATCTCCACGTACAGGCGAACAACCCATGGTATAACTATTACTTATATTTCTCCAATTCCGCATATTGAACTTATCAACGAGGGGATACCAGTCTAAATAAATGATAAGGTTTTTACAGATGTCCATGAGGGTCTGGATGAGGGGGGGGGGGGCGTCTGGTATTCACTATTCATTAAAAATTTAGCCCATTATGCATCTCATTAAAATTTTTGGTTATTTATTAAAATAAGACCAATTATTAATTAAAAGTAAGAAGGGTGACAAAGAAATCTGATTATTCCCTATTCATTATTTTTTCTTCAATTCATTAATAGGATTATTCATTACTTTTTAGGCCCTCATCATTCACTATTCAATGTTTTTTGAATCATTATTCACTATTTATTATAAAAAAGGGCCATTATTTACTAATCATTATACCCTATTCAGACCATCGGTCGTTGGTTGCAGGAATGATTTTTTTGCAAATGATCTTACCAATTTAGCACTTTAGGAAACCGATTCCACTACGTATTGACACAAAGATATCATTTTGACTACATACTGCATCACTTAACTTTGGAAAATGTATTGTAGGGATAATATTCACAGAAGACATGCACTGAGGTCAGCACATTCCTAAAGCAACTAAGACTTAAGGCTTCCTTCGTAGGAGCTTGGCTTTTGTGCCTAAGAGTACTAAAGAAGTTGCATACACATCTTTGGTACGCCCAAAACTGGAGTATGCACCACCGAGTTGGAACCATCATTCTAAAACTTCGATCCAATAAAACGAGAAAGTACGAACGGGATTACAGCCCTAGAAGGTGGTGGACCACAAGTAGTGTTGCCGACATGTCTGATGACCTGCAGTGGCCAACTCACGAGGCCCGGAGTGGTCAGTCCTCTTTACTCCTCTTCCAAAAGATTACTAGTTGTTTCTTTTCTGTGTAAAAAGAATAAATAAATTTATCTATCTAACTGTCTGTCTGTCTGTCTGTCTGTCTGCCTATCGATTGATCGAATGACCGACCGACCGTAAAAACAACAACTATTTTTTGGCTGTGTGTTCTGACAATATGAGAGTCCTTAACGCCTCTGTAATCTGGTTCGGGGAAAATGGATTTCTTCCAGCATCAATGTATGTCTGATATCTACATTATTAGATACTACATGATGACCTAGTTACCGTCGAACTCTGAGCATTCTTTCCAGTGGACACAGCACCACAATGAGACTTAAATCCTTACCACTCAAGCTCATCAAGCATGTCGCCGACAGGTCCAGTGGGCTGCCATCCTTTGAACTTTCTCAAGTTGATTAATCTGAGTTTAAAAGTAGCTTTGGAAGAATTTTTTTCAATGAACATTTCCAAATTTTGTTTGTGTAATATAAGGAAAATCAAAATGATTTTTGTGATGCTGATGGCGTGTCACTCTCGTATAGTGACATTTTACAACATTGGTTTTCATTTGCCAACCACTGTGCTAAGCAAGTTCGGCTTTCTTGCTGTGTTAGGCAGCCCTGAAGTAAATATATGCTATTATACAGGACAAATTTAAGTCGTCTACGAACAGAAGAAGCGATATTGTTGTGTAAATTATTTATAAAAATGAAAAAGAGGAACCGGTCTGAACCCTGTGGCACACTGAATTACACTGGGGCTGGATCTTAGGCTTTGCCATCTAAGACTACTTGTTGAGTGCGTCCAGAGAGCGATGAGTTGACCCACTTATGGGCGGACCCTCTTATATAATAATCATCCAATAAAGAGTAACTGGGTATGACCATCAGTCTCAAATTCAAAATAAAGCGCAATGATTGGCTGCTTGCGGACGCGTGTCCGCAAGCAGCCAATCATTGTGCTTTATTTTGAGTTTGAGAATGAATTTAAGTTTTATAACCTCGGGGTCAGGAAATGCCACAATCACATACTGCAGACTAACACACAGCATCGAGAAGGAAGAGACGAAGAACGATTACAGCCACACGACATCCAGAATACAATCAAAGCAAAGCAACCAGCTTTCTCTTTCTCAGCGGGATGATTGAAAACTAGAACTGCATAGCAAAACACCACCTTACACAAAAACCCCATAAACAATGGGAGAAACAATAAGCAATCAATAACAATATAGAACCACCGCCTAAGAATGGACAACAGTCGAAGCCATTTGGGGCAAATGATTTTCCTGACCAAATCTTCGCCCTGGACTCGGCTGATGTAAACTGCCTAAAATATGCAATGTATCATCACAGGGAAACAACCAAAACAATTAACAAACTGTGACGAAACAAAGAACATTGTCAATACTAAAGACCCCCCTCCCTCCCAAAAGCTGAGCCACAGATTGGCCCAACCATAGACAAACATCAATTACTGACCCATAGATTAAAATTAATCTAACCAATCCTTTGTGGAACCTTGTCGAAAATTTTATCAACCCCAAAAAAGTATCCCCCATTCTGTGCGTTGCCCTTAATAAAAGACCCTAAAATGCATAGAAATGACCCTAAATATAAGCAAATTTTGTGGCGACCCCCAAAGATATCCACAAAATCTCCATACCCCAAAAAATATTTTATTTTTCTGAAAACCCCAAAAAGTATTGAAATTCAAAATTTTGAACCCCCAAAAATAACCAGAGCCTATGTATATATAAAAATTTCAGAGTACCCCCCTCCCCCTTGGGGTCCAACATTGACAACTTTTTTTTTTTTTTTTTTTTTGTTGAT
>OZ026524.1:92025946-92050848 GCA_964019695.1 Loripinus fragilis
TAATGTGTGATTTTTTTTGACCCCTTACATGTTGCAGCTGTATTCCAATCACACAGATATACTAAGAATTGTTCATACTGGTGGAGACCGTGACTGTTTAAATAAGGGTATTCGAGTAAAGTGTCTATTTTTGTTCAGCATACATGAAGCAGATACGTCGTGCAACATTATCATAAAAGCGGTTGTCCGCTGCAGACTCATCTAGTATACTTTTCATTGTACGTCGACAATTCTACAGAAAATGCCAATAAGAGAAACGAAACGCACGCACGAACGCACGCACACAACAACAACATTGAACATCACGCGGTAAGCACACAGTTACTCCTTGAGCTCTATTCCCTTCGTTTTAAGGACGTCCGATGCCTCTTCATATGTATAACGCTTCTTGAAATCTGGGCTAGCCTGCATGTCATCTGGGCTAACGTGCATACGGAATACTGCTCGGTGTGCTGCTTCAAAAAATTTCATGTTACCGTCTTTAGCATTCAGGTTCAAAGTGCGACCAACAGGAAGGTGGAAGGCGAACGTTGCATGTTCCCAGCGTCTATACCAAGGGAGGATACTCCATTTTTCAATTGTTGTATCGGGAATCCAAACCCATTCTTCACCATCTTTATAAATGACACTTTTTTCAGGAGTGCAATCCGGAAGGTCCTGAATCTCACCAGGAAGGTCCTCCGACTGATCTGGACGACAAATGAGGACAACATGCATCACCTCCTGCTTGTATGCGAATGTGCCAAGGACACGAAATGCGGGTGTTTTACGATCACAGAACTGGAAGGAATATGCTTCAAGAAGATCTGTCATGCTGTATTCAAACATAATGTTCCCATATCTAGATGTTATATTATCAAACGGGGGCGTGGAACAAACCTTACCATTCCTCACAATGCCGCATTTCTTCGCCCTTTCTTCGTAAACGTTGATGTTTTCAGCTTCTGGCTTAATCCCCCACCAGAGCAAATTGATTTTACAAGAATTAAGATCTTTTTCCTTGGCTTTAAATCTACACTCACATCCTTGTTTGCTACCTAATATCTCCAAAGCAGCTTCTGGCGTTGTAGCGTGTATCAGAGATCTGATCCGAAACTGACATTTAGGTAACGCGAGGTCATCTAACTTGGAATCGGGTGTGTAAATGTATTTTTCGCTTCGACAATCCCAGTCATTAGACTTTATATGTTTACCTTTGCAAAATTGTTCTCCTGTTTCTGCTTTTGTTACTACCCATATGTTTCGCTGTGCCTCAGCCATAGTTTTCTACGCACAAATACTTGGTCTTCAGAGAGCATGGAACTAAAACAAAAAAGGAAAACATTAGCTATAGAACATTGTTAAATATCCATCCTTCGATGAGCCTGCATATTATTGCCTAGTCCATATTTTCACTGCTCGCAGACACAAAGTACGTAAGTCAACAACTTTTTTGAAGATGGCTTAACTTCAAGTTAACAACTAAACGTATGACTTCACGACTATACGAAATGCAATGGTACATGAATGAATTCAGCCTCGTCGAGAGAAAACCTGTCTTCGGGATTTCCGACAAAGCGAGTTTCAAACCAAACCTCTCAGCTATAGAGACTAGCTAGAAAATTAAACTTTCACCTGAAGCAAGTTTATGTATAATACCTTCTAAAAAGCGAATAACAAAGGCGCTGATCAGACTGCGCAGGCTGTTCTGCGCCTGTGTTGTTCGCAATCCCCCGAATACAGGGTTTCTCGCGACGAGGCCCAATTAGTGCTAGACGTTGAGACTGTTCTACAACAAATTATAAAGGACCTGGATGGGGTATATCGGTTAACGATTTCTGGCCATATTTTATATTGATTAGCGATTTTTAGCAAAAAAACTTTTAGCGATTGTCATGGTCTAAAATTAAGAGTTTTCTGCCAAAATATAAAGAGGATAAAGTGTTGTGATTTCCGACCGAACACATTAAAAATATGGACGATTGAGTCAAAAATGGTGATTTGCTGGGAAACAGTAAAAGTCACTAGACTTTCATCTGAATCCCGTATTTCGAAATGATATGTATGTAAACTTATTGTATTATATGTAAACATGTTGTTATACAAAATGAAATAAGAGTTTAAACTAAAAATGGTGGTTATAGGTTTTACTGATAAAAAGCAGAGCCTTATTGGTTAGGAAATTATTTTATCTTAAGCAATTAAGTGGCCAAAATTTTAATGATAAGCGATTTCAGGCCCTCATAATAGTACATTGAAATGATGGCTGAAAGACGAGGATATATTCAATTGGTTTTATCATTAATCGAACTTGACCTGCATTTACTAATTATAATCATTTCAACTAGTACTAACCACAGGGGCTTGAAGTTATGATTTTTCTGTTTAAAGTACTGTTTAAAGATTCGAAAAAATGTTCAAATCGAGTATAAGAAAAATGACAAGGGAGGACATAGAAATCTGTTAGATCACTTTGAAGGTGATTTTCTGCTGTAACCTATGTAATAGATGAGGAGCTCTTGTTTTTCCACCAGCCCATCAACATGTTTTAGCTGTTCCCTCAATATTTTAGCCACTGCGAACCATTTGAAAGAGAAATTCACGAAAACCCTGAAATAAACACTTGTCGAGTGCAGTCGCGGGAGTTTGCCATCTTGTTTATGATGTCGCGCCAAAGTGACGACGCGAGTCAAAAATCCTGAGATCGCCCGACCTGCTCACATGTGACAACTTAGACAACTGAGACAAGAGGAAAGGGCTGACCTCTTGGCTCTCGTTTGTGGTGTCTAACTGTGAGTTTGTCACTTTCCCACTGGTATCCTGGGTCGGGTGTGGTACTTGATTGTATCGACTCCTGATCTTTGCACCCTTACTTACTTTTACTCGTACCCTTTATATAACGTTATAAGATTTTTTATAAAGGTATGGAATATTCAACAATATTTTTGGTAGCATGGAATTTTTCTAAATGGTGAATCAAATCGTTATCAATTTTAGAGTGGTCCTGCATCTAAAACGGCCCTGGCATCTATTTTGGTTCCGACTTGCCTCTAAATTGGTCCCAACTGGCGTCTATTATGGTGCGCTAAGCAGACTCTAAAATTAACCCCGTTATACTAACTAGACCACAGCATGACAAAACCAGTAAACTGACATGTGCATCTAGTGAAACATTAGAACAAAAAGACGGGGCATCCGCACAGTCTGATCACGACAGTCTGGCCGTTTTAATTCACAGTTATTGCGTTTCCTCGCTGTGTGATCTGGTCCATACATAAGTATTTTTCGCTTTTTAGATGGTGTCGTTCCGGCGATTACTATATTAAAAACCTCAAGACGTAGATGAGCAGCCTGGTTTGAATTTTACTTGGTCTGAAACCCCGAAATCAGGTTTCCTGCTGCAAGAGTAGAAGACGGCTGTGCCATTATAAGACTTTGTGAAAGTGATATATTATAGTGTAAACAAAAAGAAAAGCAGAACACGTTTATCACGCGTATCAGTTCATATGTCGCATAGGTCACACTACCCTCTCCCTTTTAATTTCCTTTTTTGTTGATTCATTGTTGATTTCAATGAACAAGACGGCGAACTTTCTATTCCTTTTCTACTGTTTTTCTTTGCGTTGGTGCAATTCAGGTTTTTTGTTTTAATTTTCCGGTAGTATATAGTAGCCCCCCCCCCCCAACCCCGTAAAATAACCATGGATCCTAAAATATCAATACAGTGTCCGTGAAATAACATGTTGTCCATTTATTTGCGTCCATTTAATTCTGGCACTAAGACGCCTCCTTACCACATGACTGTTAAAAACACGTGAAAATTTCGGTGATAGTCGTTTTTAATAATGGTGCGAAATTTTGTTTGAATCTGTTATACCTCTACAATATTAACCCGATCCTGACCTTTATGCATGAATAAATTATTACAGTTATAACACTGAATATATATTTTTTCGAGATGGATCGTGTGCAATCGGTATGTTTCGAGCAATTACGGAAATAAACGTCTTGGTGCAATTGCTATAATATCCATCGATAAATCAAAACAGTTGTTCTTTCCACCGTAGTCGTGTGGTTAGTCAACATAACTCCAAAATACGTAAATTATGGGTTCGAATCCTGCCTGACCCCACTTTTTTTTTAAATTTCATTTTTACTTTGTTAAAGAAATGCACTAAAACACAAGACTTTGTAAGTTCACGCTTTCTTTGAAAGTTAGAATTTAGTTTGCGAACATGTCTTAAAACAAACAAACAAACACCCCTGCTCTTGGCTCCAAAGCAAAATAAATCAGTTATAGCCCGTCGGAGCATTTCTATAAAGAGCACGAAGGAGGTCCATATATGAGCCACAATATGAGATTTCCAACAATGTGGTATGTGCAATATGCAAAGGTTCGGACCAGCATGCTCATACGCACACTCTGATCAGAGCCTTTGCTAATCACTTGAAAATTCGATGCCTGGTAAGCCACTGATGAATAGTATTTAGAGTTTCTATTCTTAAAAGGAGGCGCCACAGACTCACCTGTGTCTATTCATGGCAAAATGTCACATTGTAGGAAATCTCATGTCGCGAACTGAAGAGATGACATGCGAGAGTTCAAGCTGTACAGTGTTACGGATCCGACATGAGAATGTTGTTGTCACCAAAACAGAACAAATTGCATAAAATGGAAAAACGATATTGCACATAGGAGAAAAAAAATAATGAAAAAAAAATAGTTTCAATAATAAATGTCGCGTATGGGATTCGAACTTACAACGAAGTACATAAAAATACAAATGTGATATATTCACGTGTTCTACATGTACCCACTGAGCCACTCAGGCAACCGATAGGCAGTTGATCATTATAGCGGTATATACATTTACTGTGCTATTAAGTCTCACGTGCATTTCCGTATTAGAACATACGATGAACGCCGAAGATATATTTAGATGCTCAATCGGCTGTGAAATCATGTTAATGATAAAGGCCAGGATCAGGTTAATATTTTCAAGGTATAACCCATTCAAAAGTAATTAAAAGTTCAAGCATGCGTAGTCGTAATACACTGTCTCAATAGTTTGTGTTTAATGAAACGCATGCAAGTCTTGAAATAAGGACATATATATAAAAGGTCGCGTTTATCTGAACATTTCAGGTTCACAGACACATAACGAATTGAGTCAGATGCATAGAACATCTGCAGCGTTCAAAACGTTAGTTTCCAGGTTACATAAGAATTTTCAAGATGGTTTCACTAACTTCAAAGATGGTTCCCGTCCTGGTCAGCCAGTTGGTCTACAATTGAAATCAAGGGTATCCAAGAAATGTAATCTCACCTATGAGCGTTTGGCTCAAGGTAGCTGAAAATCAACTAGAGCCACTAGAGGTTAGTTTCACTACCCAGAGGCTTAGGGTCAGTCCTATTATGCTGAAGCAATGTCTCTGCCACCAGAGACCAGTTCTACTAGCCAGAGTCACATTCATTGCTGCTAGAGGCCAGTACTGTTATCAAGAGTCCCTGTTGTTTATCAATTGGTCATTACTATATTATCTGCCGGTAGAGGTCATAACTAATTCCAATAGTCCCTGTTTCTGCAACCAGAGGTCAGTATTACTATCCACAGTCTCGCTCATTGCCACTAGAGATTATTTCTGCTATCCAGAGTCACTATCTTTTCCATCTGAGGTCAGTGCTGTTATCCAGAGTCCCTGTCTCTGTCACCAGAGGTCAAAAATAGTAACTATAGGTAATGAATCTGCTTCTAGAGGTCCGTACTAGTATCAAGAGTCCCTGACTTTGCCACTAACGGCCAGTATAAGTATCTAAGGTCCCAATTACTGCTATTAGAGGCCAGATCAATTATCCAGAGTCCCAGTTTCTGCTACTAGAAGCCAGTACTGTTATATTCAAAGGCCCTTTCTCTCCCATGGGAGGTTAATATTAGATTCATTACTACTAGAGGCCAGTACCTAAACCTTTGTTACAGTCACTGCTAATATAGGTCAGCACTAGTAACCATAGTAGCAGTCTCTGCAGCTAGAGGTTAGAACAAGCGTCCATAGTCCCAGATTCTGTTACTAGAGGCCAGTGATAGTATCTAGATTCCTAGTAGTTGCTACTTGAGGTCAGTACTTTTATCCATAGTCCCAGTCTTCACTATATGGGGAGTACTAGTATCCTAGTCAATGTCTCTGCTGCAAGAGGTCAGTACTAATATCAATAGACCTAGTCATGGCTACTAGAGGTCTGTTTTAGTATCCAGGGTCCCTGTCATTGCCACTAGATATCAGAACTAGTATCCTGAACCCCTCTTTTTGCCACTAGAGGTCAGAACTAGCATCCAGAGTCTTCAGTACTAGTATTCAGAGTCCCAGTCATTGCCACTAGAGATCAGTGCTAATATTTAGTGTCACAGTCATTGTCACTAACGGTCAGTAAAATTATCCATAGTCCCTGTAATTGCCACTAGAGATCAGTATTAGTATCCAGAGTCATAGATATTGCCAATAGATGTCAGGACCTGTGTCCAGAATCCCTGTCATTGCAACTAGAGGTCTGTAACAATATCTGGAGTCCCTACCTTTGTGACCAGATGTCAATACTAATTTAAGAGTCCAGTCATCGCTACAGGAGTTCAGTTAAAATATCCAGAGTCCCTGGCAATGCGACTAGAGGTCAATAAAAGTATCCAGAGTCCCTGTTATTGCAACTAAAGGTCAGTATAAGTATCCAGAGTCCCTCTCATTTCCACCAAAGACCAGGGTCAACATAAAGTGTCGCAGTCCTTGCCACCAGAAGTCAGTAAAAGTATCAAGAGTCCCTTTTCTGCATTTATAGGTCAGTCCTAATATTCAGAGTCCAAGACATTCCAACTAGAGTGAAGTGTTAATTTTGGAATCCAGTCATTGGTACAGGAGGTCAGTTTAAATATACAGAGTCCCTGGCAATGCGACTAGATGTCAATAAAATTATTCAGAGTCCCCGTCATTGCCACTAAATATCAGTCAAAGTATCCAGAGGCCCTGTCCATACGACTAGAGATCAGTAAAAAGTATCCAGAGTCAAAGCAATTGCCACTAGAAGTCAGTACTCGTATCTAAAGTCCCAGTCATTGCCACTTGAGGTCAGAAAAAGTATCCAAAGTTAATCTCATTTCCACTATAAAACAGTTCTAGCATCCAGAGTTCCTGTCATTGTCACTAAAGGTCAATAAAATATACCAAAGAGTCCCAGTCATTGGCTATTGGGAATTGTTGACTATAAAAGTATTCAGAGTTCCTGTCCCCATCATTGCCATTAAAGGTCAGTACAAGTAGCCATAAACCCGTTGATTGCCCCTATAGGTCAATAAAGTAGCCAGAGTTCGTTTCATTGCCACTATAGACCAGTAAAAGTATCAAGTATCCCTGTCATTGCCACTAGAGGTCAGTATAAGTGTCCATATTCCCATTCATTGCCACTAGAGATCAATAATAGTATCCAGAGTCCCTGTCATTGCCTTGCCATGTCAGAACTTGTAACCAGAGTCTGTGTCATTGCAACTACAGTTTAGGAAAAGGTTTCCAAAGTCTCAACAATTGCCATTTGAGTGAAAGTATCCAGAAGCCATGCCATTATCACTAGAGGTCAGTAAGTGTATCCAGAGTCCCAGCCATTCTCACTAGAGGTAGAAAAATAGTGTCCAGAGTCCCAAACATTGATAATAAAGATCAGTAAAAGTATTCAGAGTCCAAGTCATTGTCACTAGATGTCCGAACTAGTATTCAAAGTCCCTGTCACTGCCACTAGAGGTCAGTATTACTATCAGAGGTCGTGTTAAGTATCCAGAAACCCTATCATTGCCACTAAAAGTCATTACTAGCATCCAGAGACCTTGACATTGCTACGAAAGACCAGTGCTTGCATCCAGAATCCCTGTCCATGCCACTAAAAGTCAGTACTAGCGTCCAGAGTCCTAGACACTGCCACGAGAGGCCAGTATCTGTATCTAGAGCGCCTGTCTTTGCCACTAAATACCAGTAAAAGTATTAAAAGTTCCTGTCATTGCCACTAGAGGTCAGCACTTGTATTCAGAGTCCAGTTCTTGATACTAGCGGTCAATAAAATATCCAGAGTCCTTTTCAGTCCCACTAGATGTCAATTCTAATACCTAGAGTCCACGTTATTGCCAAAAGAGGCCAGTTAACGTATCCAGAGCCCGTGCGAGTGCGACTAGAGGTCAGCAAAGAGTCTAGAGTCCCTACCATTGTCATAAGTAGTAAGAGTCCTTGTAATTGTCACTAGAGGTCAGGGTCAGTTTCCAGGGTCCCAGTTATTGCCACTAGAGGTCAGTTAAAGTATCCAGAGTCCCTTTCCTTGCCACTAAAGGCCAGTCCTAGTATCCAGAGTACTAGACATTGCAACTAGAGGTTAGTTAAGGTATCCAGAGTCTCTGTTCTTGTCACTAGAGATAAAAAAGTAATCAGAGTCCAAGCAATTGCCACATGTAGTCAGTACTTGTTTATAAACTCCCAGATATTGCCACTAGAGGTCAGTTAATGTATGCAGAGTACATCTCATTGTCACTAGAAAACAGTCCTAGTATCCAGAGTCACTGTCATTGACACAAGAGGTCAGTTTATGTATCCAGAGTTCATGTTTTTGCTATTAGATGTACGTACTAGTATCTGGAGTCCCTGTTAATATCCTAAGACGGTACTACTAGTATACGAAGTCTCTGTTATTGCCATATAGGTCAGTACAAGTGTCTAAATTCCCTATCATTGCCTTTAGAGGTCAGTAAAAGTAGCCGGGGTCCCTGTAATTTGCATTAAAGGTCAGTAAAGGTATGCAGAATCCAATCGTTGCCATTATAAGTCAGTCCTAGTATCTAGAGTCCCATCATGATTATATTGTAAAATCAATATTTGTTTATTACTGTTAATGGAGATATGAATAAATATGTTTAGAGTCCCTACCATTGCCATTAGAGGTCAGTGTAAGTAGTAAGAGTCCTTATAATTGTCACTAGAGGTCAGTAAAAGTCTAGAGTCAAGTAATTGCCTTTAGAGGTCAGTACTAGTTTCTAAAGTCACTATTATTGCCATGAGAGGTCAGTGCAAGTAGTCAGAGTCCCTGTAATTGCCACCACAGGTCAATACAATTATCCAGAGTCCCAGTCATTATCAAAAGTTGTAAGTAAAAATATCCAGACTTCCTGTTTATGCCATAAGATGTTAGTACTAGTATCGGGAGTCCCTGCCATTGCTCTTTGAGGTCAGTTCATGTATCTTAATAGCCTGTAATTGCCACTAGAGATCAGTAAAAGTATCTAGAGTCCAGTCATTGCAACAATAGGTCAGTACTTTAATCAAGAGTCCCTGTCGTTGGCACTTTATGTCTGTACTAGGACCCAGAATGCATGTAATTGCCACTAGAGGTCAATTAAAAAACCCAGAGTCGATGCCATCGCTACTAGAGGTCAAAACTAGTATCCAGATTCCATACATTACCCTTATAGATTAGTCAAACTATCCCGACTCTCTCTCATTGACACTAGAGGTCAGTGCTAGTAATTCAATAAATATATGTGTCAAGAGTCCCAGTCATTAGATCAGATTAGAACAGGTATCCAGATTCCAGAGTCCCTGCTATTGCCAGTATAGGTCAGTACAAGTGTCAAGAGTTCAAGTCATTGCCACTAGAGGTCAGTTCTTGTATCTAGAGTCCCAACCATTGCAAATAGATGTCATTTAAAGTATCTAGAGTCCCTGTAATTGCCAATAGTTGTCATTTAAAGTATTTAGAGTCCCTGTCATTGTCACTAGAGGTCAGTTAAAGTGTCCAGAGTCGCATTCAAAGCCACTAGAGATCATTAGTTGTATCCAGAGTCCCTGTTATTGCCAACGAGATTTGTACAAGCATCCAAAGTTCTTACTTTGCCACTAGAGGCCAGTTCTAGTATCCAGAGTCCTAGTCATGTTCATTAAAGGTCAACTAAAGTAGTCAGAATCCCTGTCAATATCCAGCAAATGTATCCAGAGTACCAGTCATTGCCACTAAAAGTTGGTAAAATTATCAAGAGTCCCTGTCATTGCCACTAGAGGTCACTTAAGTTATCCAGAGTACAATTGCCATTTGATGTAGTAAAAGTATCCAGAGTCCCAGTTATTGCCACTGGAGACCAGTAAAAGTATCCACAGTCCCAGACAATGCAACTACAGTTCAGTATGAGTATCAAGAGGCCTTGTCATTGCCAAAAGAGGTCAGTAAGAGTATTCAGAGTCCCTATCATTGTCACTAGATGTCAGTACTGTTACCCAGAGTCCCCTTCATTGCAACTAGGGGCCAGTGCTAGTATCTTAATTCCTATTCTCTGCTATAAGAGGTCAGTACTAGTATCATGAGCCCCTGTCTTTGCCACTAGAGGGCAGTACTAGCATCTAATGTCTCAGTCGTTGCTTCTTAAGGTCAGCAAAAATTTTCCAGAGTTCCTTTCATTGCCACTAGAAAAAATAATAAGTGAGTATGATCAGGAAATACTACAATCACGAACAGCAGACATCCCACCATCACGAGACACCAAGAAGACAAATTAAGCAAAGCAACTAGCTCTCTCCTCCCTCTCAAGATGAATGCAATACTAGAACGGACACAAAGGAACGTACAACAAAACATGGAACAATTATGACTCCGACAATGGGAGTAACAATAAACAAAAAGTCAACAACAAGAGAACCATCGCCTTAGAACGGACAGCAGCCTAAGCAACCGGGGGCTTAAATGCATTTTACTGGTACCAAATCTTCGCCCTAGATTCTGCTGTTGTTGAAGTACAAGAAATGTTCAGCTCGCATGGAGGCCTTCTTAAGTACTAGTATCCAGAGTCCCGCAATTTTAACAGGCGGTTAGTTAAAGTAACCAGAATCCCTACCAATGCAACAAGAGGTCAACTAAAGTATCCAGAGTCGCAGTCATTGTCATTTGAGGTCAGTAAAAGTTTTCAGAGTCCCTGCCATTGCCACTAGATGTAAATACTAGAATCCAGAGTCCCTTCCATTGTGACTAAGGGCTAGTACTAGTATCCAGAGTCCGCCTCTCTGCTACAAATCGACTTTACACTAACCATAGTTGTAGTCACTTCTACAGAGGGTCAATACAATACAATACATGTATACCTTGTTAAAACCACTGCTACAGGAGGTCATTATAAGCATCCATAGTCACAAGTTATGCCACTAGAGGTCAAACATTGTATGTAGAGTCACTGTTTTGCACTATAGGGCAGCATTGGTATTCATAGTCTCAATCACTGCAACTAGAGGTCAGTCCTAATATCCATAGACTCAGTCTCTGCTATTATATTTCTAGCAAATGATACGAGTTTCAGATTTATTAAAGTAATTTGTAATACATGAAATAACTAAATTATCCTTAAAGATACTATGTAAATCAATAAACTCCAAACCTTTGTTAATGAATCGAATTTTAATAAAATGTCGTTTATGATTGACCTCATAACCGCTATAAGGACTAAGGAAATGTTGAACATAACACATTGTAAGAAGTGCATCTTTGTATAATTTGTTTGCTCTATCATAAAGTTTATTAGCCTCTAACTCTTAATTACGTATAACTGAGACAGGCAAGGAACTTAAAAATGAAAGTAAGTCATGCTGATATGATTATTTAAAGCTATAGAAAGATCCTTTAGAAAAGTATTTATGCTTTTTTCAGTACAAATATTGCGCTAAATGTTTCAATTTTTACGCTTACCATGAGATCTACTTTTACGTTTTTTTACATTCAAAATTAGAAAAAAACATCAAAATCTGGCATTTTGCAAATATTACCTTCATGGTATATATTATCATTAAAACCTAAAGGAAAAGGTAATAGAAAAAAATTAAACCAATTTAGTTCAGTTTCATGTCTCTTTATATTTTTTAATCTAGATGATGGATTTTGGATAATATGTGATTTTTTCAACTGGTTGAATTATAATTTTACAAGGTGAATGACCATTATATTTAAAATGGAGATAAAGAAACGTGTCAATTTTTAGGCTTTTTCATTTTACACCAGTGCTCATGAAACCTAGTCTTAAGGAACAGCCAGTTTGTCCAACATATTGCATGCCACAATTAATTTTAGTTCAACTTATAATCTAAATCAGATGAGATGAAGTTCAGTCCATATCATTATCATTGGTTATGTAAACCTATCTGCCATTTACAGATGATGTAATGGTAGTTTTAGTACATAAATGTGTGCAACAGACACACCTCTTGGCATTGCACATCAGTTTAACCCCTGTGGACCTGACCAAAGACATTACATCAGGCTCCAACACTTGCATCTACAGATAAGTCTTTATGTCATAACTGTCATAGAGTCTGAGGTCCAATCCACCGGACGTGTTTGGTCGGTCCTGATACAGGTTCAAATTGTTTGCAAAGGTTAGGCCAAATAAAAAATATGTGTGGTTCAGGTTACACCAAGAAAGAAAATAGGGTAGGTGGGTAGAATACTTTTTTGTGATTTTTTCTTGGAATATTCAGACCTGCTTGGAAATGTATTGAATAAGACAAAACTGATATAAATGGGTCTATATTTGAAGATATAACCTTGTTTTTATCCTTTTACTTTCAAAAACAAAGACCGAATGCATAGAAATTTAGGTGATTTCTGTTTCAGATGGTCTTATCGATATGTATTTTTTTCTTCTAATTCTGAAGTTGAAAGAGAATAGCAGAGCAAACTTATTTTGTTGTGCTAATCTCTTCCAACTTCAGAATTTGGAGAACAAACTTTAGGGTAGGGGGTAAAAATTTGAGGTAGGTTGGGTAACCTTAACCACACATATTTTTTGTCTTGGCCTTATCAGAAAATGATGAAAGTTGTCACTAGTAAGAAAAGTGTTAAAACTGACTTTTTTCTGAATTCCCAAATGATCAATATCGTACCTAGCAATCATTTATTGTGGCAATGCCTGAAGGAGTAAAATATTATTATACCATAAAATGTAATATTAGGTTAATACCTTTTATGATCAGGTGTAGACCGTAGATTAGCTTATGGAATTATAAAAGGTTTATTAAAATAAAGCAACAGAAATGAATACTATTTTAGGTATTGAAATAATAATAATAATAATAATAATAATAATAATAATAATATGATTATAATCTATCGATTATGAAGTCCCTCAAACTAACCTTCGCTTCCCATTGGACATCATGGTCAGTGTTATTGAATGTGTCTAATCATATCTAACATCATTATATATGGTTTAGGGGTGGAGATCTGAACGGTTTCCTAGGAAATAAGCATTTTATGAAGTGAACAGGGTGGAGCATTTCTGGACGTGCCCCGCAGAGACTTCCGGGTCAGTGCTAATGAATACATCTTATCATAAGAAACATGAATATATATGGTTAAGGGGTGGGGATCTGAACGTTTTCTCAGACATTAAACCTTTTATATAGTGAACTGGGTAGGGAATGTTTGGGCACACCCGAGGGACTTCCCAGTAAGTGCTATTGAATGTGTCTTGTCATAAAAATAGTGAATATTTATGGTTTAAGGGTGGGGATCGGAACGATTTTCGAGATTCTTAGCCTTTTGTGAAGTGAACGGGGTGGGGGCAAGCCTGGGTATGCCACAGGTCACTTTTCCGTCAGTGTTATTGTATGCTTCTTATCATAAGAACATGAATATATGGGTTAGGGGTGGGGATCTGAATGTTTTTTTTGAAATATTAGGACTTTACAAATTGGTTGGACCTGGGCATGCATCAGGTTCAGCGCTTGATTCCGGGATTTCAAACTGTCTTGCAAAACTATATTTCAATAGTTATCATATAAAAAAAAAATCAGAACAATAACTTCAGTTGTCGGGCAAAATTTCGGTGGTTTTGGGCACGCGTGAGCCTGCCTTAGAGTCCAACAAATTTGAATTTTGAAACCCTGTTGCACAACTTCACATCCATATCTACCATATCACAAAATTTCAAAACTATCTGTTCAGTGTTCAGAATTTGGGCGGAAAGAAGAAGAAGAAGAAGAAGAAGAAGAAGAACAGGAAGAAGAAGAAGAAAAATAATAAGAAGAAACGGGTCAAAAACAATTAGTCTCCCACTTCATTTTGGAGACTTAATAATAATAATAATAATAATAATAATAATAATAATAATAATAATAATAATAATAAAAACTATTATTATTATTATTATTTAATTATTATTATTAAAAAACTGATTCTGAAAGTAGTCACATTCATATAACGTTATAACATAGATTTTACTTACATCTAGTAGTATGGACTTTATCATATACATGCCACACTGATTAGGATAGATATGAAATGACAAATATATATTTAAGATATATTTGCTTAATCATAATTTTAAAACAATAATCAATTGAGGTAACGATAAGCAATTGAGGTCATGATCAAGAGAGCAATGTGGGTCCACAAAATGCTCCCCTACACAATATGCTCCTTTTAGTAGCATATTGTGTACCCTGCATACACAATATGCTCCGCTGGAGCATTTTGTGTACCCTGCATACACAATATGCTACCAGAGGAGCATATTGTGTAGGGTCGGTACATATGTTATTTCAGTGGTCGTCCGAGGGTACACAATATGCTCTTCTTGAAAACATGTCTCGTGGTATGTTTGCCTTTCTTTCTAACTGTCCTCTAAACATCAATCTGTCTATCTTACGAACCTTATATCTAAAGCCATGTCCGCATCATAATTGTATTATAGTGGTCTTTAATCCCCATCAACAACATTTTGGAGACGTTGTCTCCAAATTTGGCTTCTTTCCCGGCATGAAATCAACCTTTGAAAACCGAAGTAAGGAAAAATGGGGAAACGCCGGGGGTTAAATGTAGAAATGTAATGAACCTGTATGAGTCGAGGTCACCATGGACATTCATATATGCTATACCTGTTCCATTGGAATATATAATATGACTACCATTGTAGCCATCTTGATATCCTTCAAAGACCATCTTTTCCCATCCCTACGTCAGATTGAATCTAAACTTGGTTTGAGGGATAGGGGCAACATGGACATTCAGAACTGCTTGAATCATTCGATTCTGGTATCCAATTTGGCTCCCATGGCAACTATTTTGATTTTTTTCAAAAGGCATAGCTCTCTAAACCATACATGTATTTCAGGTTATACTGAAACATGTTGGAAGGCATGGGGCTAACATGGGAACAGAGACTTTCTTAACGCGGTTAATTCAGGTATTGACCACAGAAACATACAATTTTCTGCACTGACACTCACTAGTAAGCGGGCGCTCGCAAAGATATGAGACGATTCATTATAAAGGTGACGAATAATTTATTGTATGTATGTATGTATGTTTTAAGATTATGATCAGAAATAATACTGAGTAAACTTGAATAATGTATTTTGACAATTTGCTTGCTACTGACCGTTTTATGGTGATGATTTTATGTATGCACTTACTTCATATCCTTCAGCGCAGTAGTTTCTTGCTCTACAAATTCTAAACATATAGCGCAATCTAACTTTGAATAGTATACCATCACAACGATTCTTCCAAAGTACCATTATACTGAACCGTACCTAGACGATACGCTTCCAGTAAAATAAAACTACTAAGGAAGCGTATTGTGTACCCAGCATACACAATATGCTCCAATTATTATAATACTACTGAGGTAGCATATTGTGTACCTAACCTACACAATATGGTCCAATTATCATAATACTACCGAGGTAGCATATTGTGTACCTTACCTACACAATATGCTCACATTATCATAATACCACCAAGGTAGCATATTGTGTACCTTACCTACACAATATGCTCCGAATATCATAATACTACTGAGGTAGCATATTGTGTAACTTACCTACACAATATGCTCCAATTATCATAATACTACCAAGGTAGCATATTGTGTACCTAACCTACACTATGTGCTCCCATTACCAAAATGCTACCAAGGTAGCATATTGTGTACCTTACCTACACAATATGCTCCTGTTATCATATTACTACCCCATTATCATACTACCGAGGTAGCATATTGTGTACCTTACCAACACAATATGCTCCGAATATTATAATACTACTAAGGTATAATATTGTGTACCTTACCTACACAATATGATCCAATTATCATAATACTACCAAGGTAGCATATTTTGTACCCTACCTACACAATATGCTCCAATTATGATAATAGTACTGAGGTAGCATATTGTGTGCCTTACCTACACAATATGCTCCAAATATCATAATATTACTGAGGTAACATATTGTGTACCTTACCTACACAATATGCTCCCATTATCTTAATACAACCGAGGTAGCATATTGTGTACCTTACCTACACAATATGCTCCCATTATCAGAATATTACTGAGGTAGCATATTGTGTACCTTACCTACACAATATGCTCCAATTATCATAATACTACTGAGGTAGCATATTGTGTACCTTACCTACACAATATGCTCCCATTATCATAATACCACTAAGGCAGCATATTGTGTACCTTACCTACACAATATGCTCCGAATATTATAATACTACTAAGGTATAATATTGTGTACCTTACCTACACAATATGCTCCAATTATCATAATACTACTGAGGTAGCATATTGTGTACCTTACCTACACAATATGCTCCTATTATCATAATACTACAGAGGTAGCATATTGCGTTCCTTACCTACACAATATGCCCCCATTATCATAATACCACCAAGGCAGCATATTGTGTTCCTTACTACACAATATGCTCCGAATATTATAATACTACTGAGGTAGCATATTGTGTACCTTACCTACACAATATGATCCAATGATCAAAATACCACCAAGGTAGCATATTGTGTACCTTACCCACACAATATGCTCCGAATATTATAATACTACTAAGGTAGCATATTGTGTTCCTTACCTACACAATATGATCCAATTTTCATAATACTAATGAGGTAGCATATTGAGTATCTTACCTACACAATATGCTCCCAAATTCATATAACTACCTTTTTATCATACTATCAAGGTAGCATATTGTGTGACCCTACCTACACAATGTGCTCCCAATATCATAATACCACCAAGGTAGCATATTGTGTACCTTACCTACGCAATATACTCCGAATATCATAATACTACTGAGGTAGCATATTGTGTACCTTACCTACACAATATTCTCCAATTATCATAATACTTCCAAGGTAGCATATTGTGTACCTTACCTACACAATATACTCCCATTATAATGATACTACCAAGGTAGCCTATTATATACCTAACCTACAAAATATGCTCCCATTACCAAAATGCTACCAATGTAGCATATTGTGAACCCTACCTACACAATATACCCCCATTATCATAGTACTACCCAATTATCATATAATGCTACCAAGGTAGCATATTGTGTGCCTTACCTACAGAATATGCTCCAAATATCATAATACTACTGAGGTAACATATTGTGTACCTTACCTACACAATATGCTCCCATTATCATAATACAACCGAGGTAGCATATTGTGTACCTTACCTACACAATATGCTCCCATTATCATAATACTACTGAGGTAGCATATTGTGTACCTTACCTACACAATATGCTCCCATTATCATAATACCACCAAGGTAGCATATTGTGTACCTTACCTACACAATATGCTCCGTATATATTAATACTACTAAGGTAGCATATTGTGTACCTTACCTACACAATATGATCCAATTATCATAATACTACCGAGGTAGCATACCCAGTACCTTACCTACACAATATGCTCCCATTATCATATTACTACCTTTTTATCATACTATCAAGGTAGCATATTGTGTGACCCTACCTGCACAATGTGCTCCCAATCTCATAATACCACCAAGGTAGCATATTGTGTACCTTACCTACACAATATACTTCGAATATCATAATTCTACTGAGGTAGCATATTTTGTACCTTACCTACACAATATGCTCCAATAATCATAACACTACCGAGGTAGCATATTGTGTACCTTACCTACACAAAATGTTCCTATTATCATGATACTACCAAGGTAGCATATTAAGTACCTTACCTACACAATATGCTCCCATTACCAAAATGCTACAAATGTTGCATATTGTGTACCCTACCTACACAATATGCCCCCATTATCATATTACTACCCCATTATCATATAATACTCCCAAGGTAGCATATTTTCAACCCTACCTACACAATACGCTCCAATTATAATAATAGTACTGAGGTAGCATATTGTGTGCCTTACCTACACAATATGCTCAAAATATCATAATATTTCTCAGGTAACATATTGTGTACCTTACCTACACAATATGCTCCCATTATCATAATACAACCGAGATAGCATATTGTGTACCTTACCTACACAATATGCTTCCATTATCATAATACTACTGAGGTAGCATATTGTGTACCTTACCTACACAATATGATCCAATTATCATAAAACTACCGAGCTAGCATATTGTGTACCTTACCTACACAATACGCTCCCATTATCATAATACCACCAAGGTAGCATATTGTGTACCTTACAATATGCTGCGAATATCATAATACTACTGAGGTAGCTTATTGTGTAACTTACCTACACAATATGCTGCAATTATCATAATACTACTGAGGTAGCATATTGTGTACATTACTTACACACTATGCTCCATATATCATAATACTACCGAGGTAGCATATTTCGTACCTTACCTACACAATATGCTCACTTTATCATAATACCACCAAGGTAGCATATTGTGTACCTTACCAACACAATATGCTCCGAATATCATAATACTACTGAGGTTGCATATTGTGTACCTTACCTACACAATATGCTCCAATAATCATAGTACGACTGAGGTAGCATATTGTGTACCTTACCTAAACAATATGCTCCTATTATCAAGATACTACCAAGGTAGCATATTGTATACCTAACCTACACAATATCCTCACATTACCAAAATGCTAGCATATTGTGTACCTTACCTTACAATACCAAAATGCTAGCATATTGTGTACCTTACCTAAACAATATGCTCCTATTATCAAGATACTACCAAGGTAGCATATTGTGTAACTTACCTACACAATATGCTCCGATTATCATATTACTACCCCATTATCATACTACCAAGGTAGCATATTGTGTACCCTACCTACACAATATGCCCCCAATATCATATTACTACCCCATTATCATAATACTAACAAGGTAGCATGTTTTGTAGCCTACCTACACAATATGCTTCACTTATAATAATAGTACTGAGGTAGCGTATTGTGTGCCTTAGCTACACAATATGCTCCCATTATCATATTACTACCCCATTATCATATTACCAAGGTAGCATATTGTGTGACCCTACTTACACAATATGCTCCCATAATCATAATACCACCAAGGTAGCATATTGTGTACCTTACTTACACAATATGCTCCGAATATCATAATACTACTGAGGTAGCATAATGTGTACCTTACCGCCACAATTAGACTGGCCCCAGTCTCTTATGTCAATTTTTAGTAAAACTGACAATCTCTCTAAGATAGCAATTTATAAACTTTACTTGGAAGTTCTCGGCTAGGACATCGACTATCAGATAGGATAGAATTTTCAGATGATTTTTTTCATAGTAGATATTATTATAAATGTAATTATAAATATTTACTGGACTTATGCCAGTCTTCTTCACAATATGCTCAAATTATCATAGTACTACCGAGGTAGCATATTGTGTACCTTACCTACACAATATGCTCCCATTATCTTGATACTACCAAGGTAGCATATTGTGTACCTAACCTACACAATATGCTCCCATAACCAAAATGCTACCAAGGTAGCATATTGTGTACCTTACCTACACAATATGCTCCTATTATCATATTACTACCCCATTATCATACTACCAAGATAGCATATTTTGTACCCTACCTACATTATATGCTCCAATTATAATAATAGTACTGAGGTAGCATTTTGTGTGCCTTACCTACACAATATGCTTTAAATATCATAATACTACTGAGGAATCATATTGTGTACCTTACCTATACAATATGCTCCCATTATCATAATACAACCGAGGTAGCATATTGTGTACCTTACCTACACAATATGCTCCCATTATCATTATACTACCGAGGTAGCATATTGTGTACCTTACCTACACAATATGCTCCAATTATCAAAATACTACCTTGGTATCATATTGTGTACCTTACCTACACAATATGCTCACATTATCATAATACAACCAAGGTTGCATATTGTGTACCTTACCTACACAATATACTCCAATTATAATAAAAGTACTGAGGTAGTATATTGTATATCTTACCTACACAATATGCTCCAATTATCATAATACGACAGAGCAAGCATATTGTGTACCTTAGCCACACAATGTGCTCCCATTATCATAATACCACTAAGGTAGCATATTGTGTACCTTACCTTCACAATATGCTACGAATATTATAATACTACTGAGGTAGCATACTGTGTACCTTACCTACATAAAATGCTCCAATTATCATTATACTACCAAGGCAGCATATTGTGTACATAAGATACACAATATGCTCCCATTACCAAAATGCTACCAATGTAGCATACTGTGTACCCTACCTACATAATATGCCCCCATTATCATATTACTACCCCATTATCATATATTACTACCAAGGTAGCATATTCTGTACCCTACCTACACAATATACTCCAATTAAAATAATAGTACTGAGGTAGCATATTGTGTGCATTACCTACACAATATGCTCCAAATATCATAGTACTACTGAGGTAACAAATTGAATACCTTATTTACACAATATGTTCCTAATATCATAATACAAACAAGGTAGCATATCGTGAACCTTACCTACACAATATGCTACCTTGGTAGTATTATGATATCGGGAGCATAGTGTGTAAGTAATGTACACAATATGCTACCTCGGTAGTATTATGATAATGGGAGCATATTGTGTAGGTAAGGTACACAATATACAACCTTGGTAGTATTATGATATTGGGAGCATATTGTGTAGGTAAGGTCCTCAATATGCTACCTTTGTAGTATTATGATATTTGGAGCATATTGTGTAGGTAAGGTACACAAAATGCTTTCTAAATAGTATTATGATATTTGGAAGATATTGTGTAGGTAAGGAACACAATATGCTTCCTCGGTAGTATTATGATATTTGGAGCATATTGTGTAGGTAAGGTAACTTATATGCTACCTAGGTAGTGTTATGATAATGGGTGCATATTGTGTAGGTAAGTCACACATTATGCTACCTTAGTAGTATTATGATTTTTGGAGTGTATTGTATAGGTAAGGTACATAATAAGCTAGCTTAGCAGTTTTATGATAACTGAAGCATATTGTGTAGGTAGTGCACACAATATGCTACTTTGGTAGTATTATGATATTGGGAGCATATTGTGTAGGTAAGATAGACAATATGCTACTTTGGTAGTATTATGAAAATGGTAGCATTTTGTGTAGGTAAGGTACACAATATGCTACCTTGGTAGTATTATGATATTGGGAGCATACTGTGTAGGTAAGGTATACAATATGCTACCTTAGTATTATGATATTTGGAGCATATTGTGTAGGTAAGGTACACAATATTCTACCTTAGTAGTATTATGATATTTGGAACATATTGAGAAGGTAAAGTACACAATATGCTACCTTGGTAGTATTATGATAATTATAGCATATTGTGCAGGTAAGGTAAACAATATGCTACCTCGGTAGTATTATGATAATTGGAGCATATTGCGTAGGTAAGGTACACAATATGCTACCTACATGTAGGTAGTATTATGATAATTATAGCATATTGTGCTTTAAGTCACACAATATGCTACCTTAGTAGTATTATGATATTTGAAGCATATTGTGTAGGTAATTGACACAAAATGTTACTTTGGTAGTATTATGATATTGGAAGCATATTGTGTAGGTAGTGCACACAATATGCTACTTTGGTAGTATTATGATATTGGGAGCATATTTTGAGGTAAGGTAGACAATATGCTACTTTGGTAGTATTATGAAAATGGTAGTGTTTTGTGTAGGTAAGGTACACAATATGCTACCTTTGTAGTATTATGATAATGGGAGCATATTGTGTAGGTAAGGTACACAATATGCTACCTTGGTAGTATTATGATAATGGGAGCAAATTGTGTAGGTAAGATACACAATATGCTACATCGGTAGTATAATGATAATTAGCGCATATTGTGTAGGTAAGTACACAATATGCTTCCTTGGTTGTAGTATGATAATGGGAGCATATTGTGTAGGTAAGGTACACAATATGATACCTCGGTAGTATTATGATAATTGGAGCATATTGTGTAGGTGAGGTACACAATATGCTACCTTGGTAGTATTATGATAATAGGAGCATATTGTGTAAGTTAGTCACACAATTTGCTACCTTAGCAGTTTTATGATATTTGGAGCATATTGTGTAGTTTAGATACATAATATGCTACCTTAGTAGTATTATGATATTTGGAGCATATTGTAGGTAAGGTACACAATATGCTATCTGGGTAGTATTATGATATTTGGAGCATATTGTGGTGATTAGGTACACAATATGCTACCTAGGTTTTTTATGATAATGGGAGCATATTGTGTAGGTGAGGTACACAATATGCTTGCTACCTTGGTAGTATTATGAAAATGGAATAGTATTATGAGAATTTGAGCATATTGTGTAGGTTAAGGTACACAATATGCTACCTTGGTAGTATGATGATGTAAGCAAATTATGTAGTTAAGGTACACAATATGCTGCGAGATTATAACGCACAACAGCAGATTTTCCTTACTTTTCATGATCGATAACTTGTTTGTGCAGTCCGTGAACCCAATCAGTCAGACCACGTTGCCCACCTTAAGGTAAATCTACACTTTAGCCCCTTTAATTTGATCTAGTGTGGGTGATCTTTGACATTTGTACTTTCAGTGTGCTATACACTCCATTCTGATCATCAACATGATTGATTTCAGTAAAAAATGTTTTATCTTTTGACCCAAGTTTCATTTTGGACTCGCCCCATCCCCTAAATCTATCCAGGGGATCGGACCCAGGCATCCAATCAAATATCCAGTCTGATATATTTCATATCTATTGTTGTTTTTTATCTGTCTGCATACAAAGTTTCGGTAATAATATTGAAAATTGACTAAGTTATTACCAAATTAATGTATTTGACCTTTGACCCTGCCTAAAGATTCAAGTGGGCGGGGTATTTATTTTAACATTTTACACCGTCATACTTATCTACAGGCTTTTTATACATAATAGCTTTGGGGAAATGTTTAGATCATTACTCTAAGAAAGCCATTACAACTTTTGCATTATAATTGCCAGAGCAATAATTTGTTTATCAGTTGATCTTGACGAAACTAATAGGATATAGGACTGTGATGCGCGGATCCAGGAATTATCGTCAGGGGGGGGGGGGGTGTCCAGGTCAATCTGACGAAAAAGCTCTGACAACCTTTTTTTTAGTCCTCAGCTTATTTTACAGTCGCAAATGGTTAATTTCAAAGAAAACTACCATTTTGCAAGGTTCCTGAGGGGGTCCAACATTTTCCAGGGGGGGGGGGGGTCCAACTTTTTCCGGGGTGGGGGGTTCCAATTGCTTATTCCTATAGAAAATATATAACTTGTGATTTTCCGGGGGAGGTCCGGACCCCCTGCCCCCCTCTGGATCCGCACTTGGGACTGTCCATGGTACTATCCATTCATGCAGAGAATGCATCAAATCTGACTAATAGGTACTTAGGTATGTTTCTGGAAGGACAGGTGGACAGACAGACAGACAGACGGGTGCACAGACGGCCGACGCCAAAACAATATCCCTCCGACTTCATCGGGGGGAAACCAGTACTGAGCACAGGATATTTAGTGTCATGTTCAAGAACACATCGCAGTGCTTCAGGTGAGGCTCAAACCCGCAACCCATCGATATCGGGTCAAGCACTCTACCACGACTGCGCTCCTCAGCTAGGGAGCATATTGTGTAGGTATGATACATGTCCTACACAATATGCTCCCGATTTAAGGGGGAGCATATTGTGTATGCAGGGTACACAATATGCACCTCGAGAGAGCATATTGTGTATGGAGCATTTTGTGGCTCTAAAGAGCAACCTCTGTATCTGAAAAAAGACACACATATATATATATATATATATATATATATATATATATATATATATATATATATATATATATATATATATATATATATATATATATATATATATATATATATATATATATATATATATATATATATATATACGATTAATCATTTTTTTCGTGTACTAAAAGTAAGAAAGAGGGCAAAGATCAGGAATCGGTACAATCAATCACCACACCTGACCCAGGATACTAATAGGGAAGCTTCATTGATATAGATCTAATTTTTCCTTATGCGCCTACACCGAAAAAAAATGAAATGCTTTTTTCTCGTGCAACAACACCATTAATATTAAAATTACTTTTTTCACGAACACTACCACCGAATAATGTTAATAAGGACTTCTCACCGTGCACCGCCACCGATTAATACCAAAATGACTCCTTTTCTCTCTTAGTGCTTGGATGTACTGACATGGGTTTACAGCATAATAGGGATAAAAATGCCTAAATTTGCTTCACTCTCGAACTACACTTATCAAATTAATAACACTTTAAATGCATGCGTAAAATAAATGTTTGTATATTATGTATTGTTGTGACGATGAGCTTGTAATGCTTATAGAATTCAAATAAAATTTCTGTTCTGTTCTGTTCATGATAAACAGCAAATTGGCTTGACAAACATTTG